>PVJL010007529.1:0-76892 GCA_004026885.1 Lyroderma lyra | reverse complement strand
TCTTCTTCTTCTTCTTCTTCTTCTTCTTCTTCTTCTTCTTTAAATCTGTTTGTAGAAGTAGATACTTGTGTTGGAGTTAGCACACATAAATAAGGATGTATGCATTTCTGTAAGAATTTAAATTAAGAACATGATATTGTTGCGGCAAGACCGATAACTGAAGAAGTCAAATGGCACTGGGAGGGTTGGAGAACCAGTTTTATTACACCAGTGGGCTCAGAGGGGTTACAGTCTCCAAAGTCTGAGGCACCCCCAGACAGGTTTTTAGGATACTTATAGGGTTGGGGTGGGGGCTGGCTGGCGGATGCAGCAAGTAAGAAGGATTACAAAGCTAAATGCATACATTAGGCACCTGGGGGAAGGAATTCAGAGGTGGGAGTTCACAGAATTTACATTAAAGAGCTTACAGAATTTACATTAAACAGCTTTGTCCATAATTTTCCATTTCCCTATCTCATATGTACCATTTAAATATAGACGACTTCATCAGCATTTAATGTTGGGAAGTAAAATCTGAGGACACATTGATTTTTATTGCTTTGTATATACCCTAAAACTTTTATAGATCTAGAATTTAGTTGATATGGTTGGATTACATCAATAGATTTTCAAATATTAAGCCAGCCCTGCATCCTTGGAAAAAACCCCACTTGGTCATGGTATATAATACTTTTTAGATATTTCAGAATTCTATTTGCTAATATGTTGTTAAGAATTTTTCTGCCTATATTTATGGGGGACATTGGTTTATAGTTTTGCTTTGTTTAGCTTTGTTTATCTGATTTGTTATGAAGTTAATACTGTACTTACTAAAACAAGTTAGAAATGTTCCTCACTCTTCTGTATTCTGAAAAAGTTCACATAGAGTTCATGATAATTCCTTCTAACTCTTAGAATTCTCCAGTGAAGCTATTTTGTCCTGGAGATACCTTTTTTGGGATCTTTTAAATTATTAATTAAATTTCTTTAATGGTTATACAATTATTCAGATTATTTCATTTTAGTTGAATTTTGGCAGTTTTTGCTTTGCAAGAAATTGACCCATTTTTTTCTAGGTTTAAGGAGCATAAAATTGTTCATAGTATTCCCTTATCTTTTTAATGGCTGCAGGAGTCTGTATTGATTTTTTTTTTAAATCAGGTTCATTTTACAAAAATAATATGCACCAATCTGAACAGCACAATTTGATGAGTTTTGACAATATATATCCCATATAACCGTCACCCAAATCAAAATGAAAAACATTTCCAGAACTCTTAAAAATTCCCCTGCCCTCCTTCTCACTCAATAAGCAGCACTTCTGAGGAAATCATTGCTATGATTTCTCTCATTCTAGAACAGGAGTTGGAAACTTCAGCTCAAACTAGTTAAATCTAATCTACCACATGTTTGTGTAAGCAAGGTTTAATTGGAACGAAGTCACCCATTTTTTCATGTACCTGTACTGCTGCTTTTATGCCTCAAGGGCCTAGTGGAGTGATTAAGACTAACACAAGGTGATTCTGCACTGGAAAAGTCAGTCTTCTCTAGATTTTTCAATGTTCCTGAAAAGACCCAGCCTCCTGAGCAATGGAAATTGACAGGCCATAAAGATAGAAAAATGCCTCCTTTTGTCCCATAGAAACATTTACTCTTCACATTTGCAGGGTTTATATTTGCATTTCAAAGAAGAATGGAACTGGGAGCCATTTGTTTTTATTTCAAAAGATTGTAAAATAGGCACCTTCCTGTTTTCTTCTCAGTGAAGGTTTATTTACATTACAGAGATAAAATTTACATCCTTCTCTCAGGAGGAGTGAAGGGAAGTTGTATAGCAGTTCCCATATATGAGTAAACCCCCAGGTTTGTAATTCTGGGGTTCCTCTATGGTACAAAACTTGCTTTTTATAATGCAGGCCTAACCTTCAGGTTTTCATTACATCAGCCTGAAGGGAGAGAATAGGGGGTGGAGAACCTATGCAGTGATTGCTGTAAGTAATGACAGCCTGCTTTTGATCCAGAAGCTCATGTGCTTTCAAGACAAAATAAATGAGCATAGGTACTAAAAACTCATCACCACAAAGCCTAAAATATTTATTTTCTAGCCCTTTTCTAAAAATGTTTGCTAGCACACATTCTAGAGTAATATTACTGTTCTTGAACTGACATATATGGAATCATAAACATTTATGTTCTCTCTGATTTCTTTATAATGCTAGAGATATACCTAGTCTTGTGTATATATCCATAGTTCTTTTCATTTGTAAGTCAATTCTATTATATGACCATTCCACAATTTGGTTATTCATTTTCTGTTGATGAACATTTGAACTGTTTGTAGTTTTTGGTTATTATCAACAAAGTTATGAACATTCTTCTACAGCTCTTTGTAGACATGTATTTTATTTTACTTGAGTATGATTTAAGAAAGATATATGCCAAAAGTGGTTGTATCATTTTTCGTTTAGTCAGTGTATTAGAGTTCTAGTTGATCCAAATCATTATCAATACTTAATATGATCAATCTTTTTTATTTAATCCATTGTATGGGTGTGAAGTGGTGCTTTCTTATGGTTTTAATTACATTTTTCTAATTACTAATGATGTTGGACTCCTTTTAATATGTTTATTATCCATCATGTCTTTTTGTGAAGTATATGTCAGTGTCCATAGTTTATTTAAATTTTATTTTTGTGTTTTGGGTGAAGTTTACTTACCAGATATACATGTTGTGAATATTTTACTCTAGTGTGTGAATTGCCTTTTCACTTTCTTGAGAGTATTTTTTGATGAGAAGTTTTTAATTTTGATGAAGTCCTTTTAATCAATTTATTCTTTGGTGGTATCTGTGCCTTAGGAAATCTTTGCCTACTTTATAGTCAGGAAAATATCTTTTGTTTTCTTCCAGAAATTACATCCTTTTAGATTTTACATGTAGATCTATGACATGTTTTGAATTAACTTTTATGTATGTTGTTAGGAAGCATGTCGAGGTTGTAGTTTTTGTTTTGCTTTGTTTCATTTTGTTTTTCTATACAACACCAAGTTTTTCCAGCAACATTTGTTGAAAAATTTTTTTTTCTGCTTAATTTCTTTGGTACCCTTAATGAAACTCAATTTGTTTTATGTGGGTGAATCTATTTCTGAACTCTGTTCTGTCTGCTGATTTGTTAGTCTGTTCTTATGTTAATATTACACTAATTTAATGTTTGACTTTATGTTATATTTCAAAATTAAGTTGTCTTCTAATTATTTTTCTTCAAGATTTTCTTGGCTATTCTAGTTCTTTTGCATTTCCATATGAATTTTAGAATCCGCTTGTCTACCTCCACAAAGTAGTCGGCTGGGATTTTGATTGAATCTACAGATAAATTTGAGAATCATTAACATCTAAAAATACTGAGCTTTTTCAATTAATGAACATGTGGTGGTGTAAAAAAATTGTTTTCCTCCCACCTTCTAAGTTCTTCTAGCTGGGCTAATAATCAAATTAAGAAAGGAAAAAGAACAGGAGAAAATCAAATTTAGTATTTCACACAGGGAATCTACATAACCATGAAAATTCCAAAGACAGTGAGGCAAAATGAGGTATATATGCCATTTTGGACAAAGGAGAAAAGAGGAGGGAAAGCGTCTGAGGTTTCAAAGAGGAAGCAGGCAATTCACAGGTGGCTGAGAAAGTGGCCAACAAATTCTTGCCAGGCAATTCAGAAAGAACAGGATAGAGGGGAATCCAATGAACTGATTTTTGCATGGATCCTCCCTGTCTACCATACTTAATTCCCATGTGCTAAAGTGAATAATATGCTAAAGTGAATATGCTAAGGTGATTATGCTAAGGTTCTTTCCTGAAGCAGGTTTTACTACCTGATTCTCTTTAAGAAGGAAAGAAAAAGGAAAAAAACAAAACAAACAAACTCTGAGTTGGATGGACTGTAACTGTTTTTAATTTGAAATAATCTGCGTGCCAGAGTGGCCCATCTCAGGGAGACTGGCTCCTGACCCCTGTAAACATAATGGATCTCTTCATTTATTTAGAGCTTCTTTAATTTCTGTAAGTAATGTTGAGTAATTTTTAGTGTACAAGTCTTATAAACTTTTTATTAAATTTCTTTCTTAGAGTTTGATGGGGATATTTTTTAAAGCTGTTGTGGTTTTTCCATCTCCAGTTGGTCAATAGAAACTATTTTTTGTAAATGGACACTGTGGCATACAATTTTACAAAACTCACTTATTAGTTCTAATAGTTTCCTTATAGATTCATCTGATTTTCTTCATACATAATCATATCTTTTACAAATAAAGTTTTACTTCATCTTTTCCAAACAAAATGCATATGAAGTCCAGATTCAGCCCACAGTTCACTAAGTTGACACCCTTAGGCATCTGAAATCTTCAATGTGCGAGTAAAACTGAGATCCAAGAGATGACATGCTTAATTTGTGCTTAGCTAAGCCTAGAATGTGGTCTCTGATTGGTGGGTCAAGTGTCTTCTTGTGACCAAATGGCCATTATGTGAGTATAGGACAACTCTCAGATAAATGTCCCACTTACGTATTCGTAAGAAGTTAAGTTTATCTACTTTTCCAAAGCAACTCTAATTCTAGGATGTCCCTCTATACTGAAAAGTTGAAAAAAAGCAAAAAATAAAAGTTTTTCCTAAATTGTATTTTTCATTATTCTTAGAGTTAGAAGAAAATCTTAGAATAGGTATGAGTCTTGATTTTACCTCAAACTAGCAAATAGCTTTTAATCCATATCCCTATCTTATTTTAGGCCTAGAACCTTTTTCGCTTGTTTTTAATTTTTATTAATGTTGTTTTAATTATTGGATTTCAGTTCCTACTAGCTACTTCTATTCATTCATTCAAAAATATTCAGTCTGTATATTTTGAACCCTGTAATAGATCCTGGATTACAAAGTGTCAATAAAAACAAATCCATTTACAGCCCTATGACACTTAAAATTAAGTGAGGGGACTGATGTTCAGTTTTATGCATGTTCAAATTCTTAATTCCTAAGTTATAGGTCAGAGAATAGGGAAAAAATAAAATACCTCTCCTTTCCCCCTGCCACTTTTTTCCCAAGCAGGTGACTCCGCTAGGCTGGCTATTATTAATCTCATGCTTAGTTGATCTTCTCCCCAAATTTCATTAACAGCATGTAAAACAGCATTGGTTTTCAGTATTATTGAAAATTGCCATCTCTTTTTAGTGGGAAATCAGGAGCAGATGTGCAAAAGCCTGTAAGACAGACATTATTTTAAGAGAGAATTTGAAATGGCTTTTTAATGTAATCAATTTATTTTCCTAATTAGTTTTCCTAATTTCTAATGCTTTGTAATATCTTTCATTAGATTTTATTTTAAGCCACCCAGAAATGAGCATCTTATTTTTCAAATCAGTTACCCTTTCTGAATGAGTTTGATATGTCTTGCCTTTGAAAAAATAGTTCACTCCTCAGTAACTATTACTATCATTATTTCTAAAATGGATTCCTTATTTTGAATCCAGAACACAAAAAAACCATGACCCTATACAGGAAAATAACCCAAACTAAGACAAATTATCTGGAGGTAAGCTACAAATGTCAGAAGATAAATTCTTTATACAGAGTCAATCAGCATCTGATTTTCTGCTAATTCTCTTTAGTAGAGTACCCATTTCCTGTAGATAAGTTTTGTACAATTTTTTTGTTCATCACAAAATCATTGCTGCTTCTATAGTTTTGAACTGTAGGTGACAATGTTTTGTGCATCAATTTCAAAATTTTTTTGGAAGCCTTTTCATTTTGGTAATAAATTAGATATATTATTTGCAGAAGAATTATATGCAGATTACTGCATGTACTATCATTTATTCTTTTCCAAATTACACATTTCTTGCTCAGTCCTAGAATAATTTACATTACAAAAGATATATACAGGATGGAATAATTGATCTGCTTTTATTCTGAGCACCAGAATTCTCTGTCCTGATACTATGTCAGTGCTTTGTCTATATGTGACCTTCACCTCATCAGCGGAGATAAAAAGGTGAAGGGAATTTCCTCTGTCAAAGGAGCCTGACCTAAGGTTCAAAAGATCATTTAGTAGTAGGAGGACATGGTTTTGAATTTTAGCTAGCCAGGGAAAAAAATAAGACAGAAGGAATAGTATAATGTAGTTCGATGCTAAAGACTGCTATGTGAGAATCTGCTCTTAGTGGAAGAACAGATTATATGCAAGAGCTGTCTGGAAAGTATCCAGCCTTTTAATATAAAAAAAATAGAGGCATTTATGGCTGGATTTTTTTCCAGACAGCCCTGGCATTTTAGCATTTAAAGGAAGAATTTATCAATTATACTTCTCTTCCCCCTAAAAAAGAAACAAACTCATGGTAATTTTTATTTATCTATTTATTTATTTTCTTCCTGCCAACTGGTTTCTGATTTGCCTGAAGAAAAGAAGCATAATTAATGAATTGTTCCTTAACCAATGAGTTTGGATGCTTGTGTGTGTAAAGAAAGAATTGCCATCTCAAAATATTTATGTTTTTTTCACTTCTCCTTACTGACTCATTTCAAGGATACAAATTTATAGGACCCTTATAGGGCCCAACCAGGAAATACGAATAAAAAGCTTGGTATAAAACCCTAGAGATTGGCAGGTCCTAGAGATTGTGAGCCCACCGGAAATCCCTTAAATCCTAATTTTTAAACATTGTTTTAGCCAAACCAAACACTTTGGGGAGTGTGAGGGGAGATGTGCAAAATTCAGCCATGAAGACACTAGTTTCTTTCCCTTGTCTAGGTATCTGGCACTAGGTAGGTATCCTTTCTCTTTAATTCTACCAATAGCCCCGAGAGGGAAGTATCATTGTTCCCACTGCATCAGCGAACAGAGAGACTAAGAATGCATGTAAATAAGCATGTCTATATGTACTTATGTAGATTATTATTATAAGTGTTGCTTCATGAGAGATCAGATTACACAGCAAAAGGAATATCAACTCAAGAAAACAAACTGGACTTCAGTATCAGCACCACCACCAATTCTATATACAGTATAGCAAAGTCAGTCCCGCTTTGCCTCATGTTTCATGTGTAGAATGCAGATTTGCCATACTTCTTAAGAACTGAGGGGTAATATGTGTGATAAACATAAAAGAGCAAGGGTAAACCAAAATGTGAGTAAACTTTCACATAGTGCTAACACCCATGACTATATAGAGACAACATGGTATTGAGTGGGGAGATAGGTAGCTACAAACTGTGATGTGCAGAAAAAAGGTCTCCCAAAGATGTCCCCAACCTAATCTGTAGAACCTGTGAACATGCAATGATATATCACATAGGGGAATTAAAGTTGCAGAAGAAATTAGAGTTGCTAATCAGCTGTTCTTGAGATAAGGAGATTATCCTGGATTTCCTGGGCGGGCCCCTGTAGTGAAACGGTTCTGTAAAACAGACAGAAACCTAGTCAGTCAGAGAAGGAAGTGTGATGACAGGAGAGGAGGTTGGAGTGATGCCATGTGAGGACTCACCCTGACACTGCTGGAAGCCGGGAAGAGAGGGAAGCCGACCCTCCCCTAGAACCTCCAGAAAGGAGAGCGGTCCTGCTGACACCTTGCAACCCACTGCAATTCATTTCGGAACTTTGACCTCCAGAACCGTGAGATAACAAATTTGTAGCCACCAAGGTGCAACGATACGTTACAGAAGCAATAGGAAACCAATCCAAGAGCTGACTGACAGAGAGAAGCTGTATGACAAGCTGGTCCAACCACAGGTGGCCCAGGACGGCTCTGAATTCGACCCAACACAAATTTGTAAACTTGCTTAAAACATGAGATTTTTTGCGACCTTATTTTTAGCTCATCAGCTAGTGTTAGTGTATTTTATGTGAGGGCCAAGACAATCTTCTCCTTCCCATGTGGCCCAGAAGGGTGGACACCGCTGCTGTATGACGTCTTCTGCCAAGTGTTTCAGTGACTCTCAGCAGTTCAGAAGAATGTCAGAGACTGAGTACAGTGAGACTAAGCCTTTGGTTTTGTATCTGGTGGCTTTCTGGCTACTTTGCTTGGGCTATTCCACTGCTAATAGAGATGCACTATAGAGAGCAGAGAGAATTCTCTGGGCGGAAACTCGTGAAATGAGGAATCTGTTAGGGGAGACGAGTATGCCACTCTTAATTATGTGGATGTTTTCATGGGTGTATACTTACACTGAAACTTATCAAATTCTATACTTTAAATATTTGCAGTTTATTGTATATCATGTGTACTTTGATCAAGCCGCTTTGAAAAATGAAATGAGGACTTGAATGATTTTCAAGTGTCTCTCGCCAAGCAGTGGGCTCGGAAGCCTCAGTGACGCTGTCCTATGATGTGGGCCAGGAATTTCATGTGATTCTTGGGTTGCTTCACAACATGAGTTCTGAACTCCAGCTTCTTGGTGACTATAACAGTGAGATTCGGGGATTCACTTGACACCTTGTTTTCTTACTGTAGCAACAGCTAATTCTCTCTTTTCCCTTTATAGCTTTTGTGTAGCACAGAGAGGCAGAAAAGCATTGGGTGCCTCTTCCTGAGTTTCCATTGTCCTAACTGTCACAACCAAGAGGGAAAGGCTGCCTTTGTTCCAAAAGGACTCTGTGGGAAACAAATGAACTTCCAGGTTAATCCAACTTGCTTGTTGGGTTAACACCACTCATTAACTGTTGATCTGTCTGGGCTCTACTTCATTTCTAGTAATCATAGTTCAAGATGCACACAGAGACTACCTCGTTGCATGGCAGTGCTATGATAGTAGAAGGAATTGGCTCCTTAAGTTCCCATTTTCTGCCTCTAGCCCTCAGAACATATCATTAGCTATTTTCCGGCTTCCAGACTCCATCAGGTACAGTAGTGAGCTTTGGGCTAATCAAACCATGGAATTTACTTTATCCACCTGTGTCCACCCCAGATCCTTCCTATGTACTTGAGCAAATCAGTTCCTCCGAGATGTGGCTAAATAGAAATTATGTGAGGCATATAAGAGTTTATCATAGACATGCCTAATGAAAAAGAAAATAAATCTAAATGAGAAAGAGAGTGCTATGGACGTTAGGGAGACTTATTACAAATTCCACAAGTCTCTTTTTAAAGCTGAGATTAAGTGTCAGTCTCATCAGTAAGTATCAAAATCCACTCAATCATATAACCTCTGGGAGAGTCTGACAGTAGTGGTGACTCTTCTGGTTTCTTTTGCTCCCTTTGGATACCCCCAAATTTTATTTAGAATTTTCACAAAAGTAGTCGTATGAAGCCCAATGTCTTTTCTCTTTTCATCGTATTTTTTTCTTTACTGTAAACTGTGCACATATGCACACAAACACCCCTAATGTTAGATGGTTGTATACTGAACACGAGGAAAACCTCAGCTAGCACTCAGTCTTTGAAATCTTTTGTATTTACTTATGCCTTTAGACTTCAGAGTTGTTTTTATCTGCCTTTCTTCCAGATAATAAAAGAGATACACACAACATTCTGTATATTAATGTCGTAAACACCTGCCTCTGGCAAAGCCTTAATATGTGAACAAAGAAAGGAATTGTTCACACAGCAAAACATACCATGAGAAATGAATATCAGTGGTAGAAACCTCTCTGTTGGGGGAATTTCAGATCATTTCAGTGTTTACATTTGCAACTCAAGCATATTGACAGAGCAATGCAAATAGATGTACAATAGGAAATGCTGGAAGAAAATTATTTGCACAGATACTGCAAAGATTTTCTAGCTATGTGAGAAATGAAAATACATTTTTGCCATATTTGGTAAACCAAATGTTACTTGGAGGACAAACCTCATGTAAAAGGAAGATAAGCTGAAATTGATTTGAATATTATTGCAGGGCAAAGTAAATAATCAAGATGCAGTCAACCTTTATAAATGCGCAAAACCAAATTAATTTTCCCAATTACAAACCTTAATATTGAATGACTTTTAAACATGAACTAGGATAAGAGATTGATGGTAATGATAATTCACAAATGTGTTCTAAAAGATACTTATAAATATTTGGTTAAACAAAGTGGAGAGGGAATGGGGAAGAGAGGGTGAATGCTGCATTAAGTTAAAGAGATATCCTCAAGACTTCGCAAATCTTTAAAGGCTAACACACATTCTGAATCTCTAAAATAGAAATAGCATGTGCAATGTTTCCAAACTTTTTAAACCTTTAAACTCTTTCACAAGCACTTTAAGGACTAAGAACTCTGAGGAACACATAAGTAATCTTCCCAACGAATTTAAACTTAGAGTTAAACTGAGTTTAACATTCTATTTTAGTCACTGCTACAGTGGCCAATGTTAAAGTTGATTTAAATAGAGTTGATGCAAATACAGACATCCTGCAATTCAGCTCCTAAAGTTCAGCTCTCCATTGCTAAGAGTTACAGAGATTATGCCAGAGAAATGTTGACCAGGTATTCACGAAGAGGTATTGCAGGGGGACTCACAATGTATTGGTAAAGTTATCATTATCCAGGCCCAGAAACTTGACTTTGTCATGATCAACATCCTAATATCAATACCAAAGGAATAGGCTCAGATTAGTTTTTAAAATTTTACTTACAGTGAAACACAAAATGACCAAAGGCAACGAGTCATCCATGTCATCTGCCTGGTAACTCTTCTCTTCGTAGTTCAACCACCTCACTTTGACTGAATCCATGCTTCCTTAGTTGTAATAATGCAGTTTAGTCTGCATCAGCCGGCTTAGACATGATGTCATAGGTAGAATTCACCTAGAACGACACCCCGATAAATAGGTTGGAAGAACCCATTATTGCCCTCTATTATTTTCTATAATACTATCCTCATAGTCACGGTATTTGCACATTTTGAGAATATCTTTTTTTTTTAACTTGGTACGATAGCAAGAACCTGATAAATTCAGACTTCCTGCATGGCACTACCACTTGTCTAGAGGTATTAATTGTAATCAATTAGGAACTACTACATAAATATATGTGTCTAATACAACTGAGCATGTGCCACCCATATCCATTAGGATTTTCTCTAGTCACAGACAAGAGTAGGGAAGACCAGAAATGATGAAGAGCTAACAACTCTGGGAGCAGCCTAGCCCTAAATGATGACCTCCAGCCTCCTTATCCCCATATAATGAAAACTCTGAGATTTATTTTACCTCGTCTCTCCTAGGTCTCCAGTAAGATTGGGTCACAGTTGCCCACAGTGATAAGCTGCTCATTAAACACTTTACATATTATCTTCCTTTCCTTGTCTCACGTTTCCACTTCCCAGTTGTTGCTACCTACAATCAATTCCTAAATAAACTACCTGTGCCTTAAATACTAGTCTCAGAGTTCCTGGGAAACCCAATCTGAGACAATACGTAACTACAGAATTGAATTAGAAATCTGGTCTGAACCCAGAAACATTGACTTCCTTTTTTCTTTTTTGAATTATTTAATTTGTTGAGGTGAGATTGGTTAGTAAAATTATGTATGTTTCAAGTGTACAATTCTATAATATATTATCTACCTATTGCGTGTTCACACCCAGATTCAGTTCTCCTTCCATCACCATGTATTTGCTTACTTTTTTTCTTGACAGCTCCATTTATGTTAACTACCTACGCCTGGACTTGTGTAATTCTAAAGAATTCAGTTTGCATTATGAGGGCTGTCTGGAAAAAATCCAGCCATAAATGCCTCTATTTTTCATATTACCTGGCTGGATACTTTCCAGACGGCCTTCATATATTATTGATCAATCCATGACATACAATAGCTACTCTACCCTTCTTGGACATACCATCCTTATGTCAAATGAGTCAATATTCTATCTGTGGTTTGGTGCAGGTGTAGGACCCATTGCATGTGTCATGAACAAAAGTCAAATGGCCGTTTTCCAAGCAGCTTGGCTGACCAAGCCACATATTCATCGTTAGGGTGAGTCAAGCTCCAGGCACTCCCCTGGCATTCACAGCTGTTACCTCACTTCTGGGCGGAGGAGGTTGCACTCAGTGATTTTTTTAAAGGAATTTTTCTAACTGTAATATTTTCATTTCTGTGATTTTGCCAAAAATTGACAGTTATTGTTAAATTGATAGAAAATGTACGTAGTGCTATTATATATTTAAAGTTAAATATCCAAATGGCGAGTGTATTGCAATGATTCTTAGTATAAGCTGGAACAGAGTAAACTCAAGTTTTGATTTAAAGAATTGCTAATTTGATTGAACCACTATTGTTTTATTGTGGTGAACCCCGGGGGTAACATAGCTGATTGATATGTTAAAATAGAACTTTACCATTTTGGCATGATAGTTAAGGATACGTTAGACTAATTTATATGATAAAATGGTCTTTACAATTAAAAAAGTGTCAGAATTGTTCAAAGGCCCATAAATATTTTTAACTTTATGTCACTCTGAATTCCTTTACATATATTAATCAGAAATACCCAGATTTCATTATCTTTAAAAAATACTTCTTTTGTAAAATGAAGAACTATGGCTTCCAATTTTTTTTGAGTCAGATTCTTTAAAACAAAAAAGTCATGATGTTTAAGAAACTACAAGTACAGCAAGGAGCTACTCAACTAAGCAGAACTCATCCTACGAAAAGTATTGTCTCTGACCATGGGAGACTATGGTATTTTATTTTGTAAGTTCAATATTCCCCAGAAAATATAAAACCAACTTTGACATTAATGTTTTCTCATAGCCTGTAAGTAGAAGATGGATAAGTAAAAAAAGGGCCCAAGGTGGCAGCCAGTGACCTGAGAGGGCAATCTTTTGTGACTCGGCTTCAAACGAAGCTCACCCTTGGCCCAGTCTGCAGTGTCCAGTGGTGGTGGCGTCCACTTGCCATTATGTTGCTCTCCAGAATGACTTTCCGGATCCTAGTTATATCATGCTTAGCCCCACATCTCTCAGCAAGTAACTATTCATCCTACTTTGTTTTCCCAAATATTCAAATTCCTTATCCTGTATTTCAACATTTCTTAGAAATATAAGAGAACATCTATTTGTGTCCCTAGACTTTTTAATGTATGGAATGCAAATTATAGAACTACTTTCTGGATACTTCTGGACCTAGGAAAGAGATGCCTTTCAAATGGATTCTGAAAACAGTTAATAATAAAAAGTAATAATTATTCTGATATTCTTCATTTTGTTTCACATAATCATGAGATTCCATGGCCTAAGATATAAGGAAATATTTCATGGAAGAACTGAAAGAACAAATTTGCACAACTGAGCTCTCATAAATCCTAGGTTAAATGATCCATGTTTTTTATACAGAATAATTTTTGTTTACATAGGTTTCTTTCTTAGACTGTTTCCTGAGAGTTACTCACTACTATCCTGCTAATTTAAGCTTCTCAGGATCTGTGACAGTCTTAATTTGGTCATCATGTGATTTCAGAGTTACATTTATGTTTTCTTTACCCACTGAGGGCTTAGATATCTGAATGTCGTCAAATTATGCTGGATAATAATAACAAGTTACATTTATTGAGTCCTTACTATCTGCAGATATGTGTTAAGTGCTTTTTACATATGATCTGACTTACACCTCTGAGTAACCCTATGAGATAGGTCTTTATTAATTAATCACATTTTACAAATATGACTACTAAGGCCTGGAGTATAAGGATCGTGTCCAGGATTGCACAGCTAGTTCCTTATAAAACTGGAACACAAACTCATACTGACTATAAAGCTCATTTATAAATAGGGAATTTTATCTAACTTCTTATTTCCTTTTGAACATGTAATATTAAAGAATATACTTGGAAAATATTAATAAACTGGAATTAAATTACCAGCTGTCATGAGCCTCTTGTGGCTCACAGATTGCACCCTTCTATCATATAAATACACATCAACAACAAACATTTGGATACACTCCAGTGTCAATTAAAAGAAAATGCAGAATAGAGAACTCCACATGAGTATTTCAAATGCAAAGTCATATTCCTTTATTGCCCCCACAAATACCTTTTTCTCCTCCAAATCAGTATCAACTAAGGATTGTTTACTTTTCTTTCTTTATTTTTTTAACTACATTTCAGGTCATGTTTGTCAAACATTTTTGTTTGCCTCTTATGTGACTGAAATGATCAAACAAATCAGTTGCCCTCCACTGGCGTGCTGGGGCATATGGGGATGTACCACAAATGTTTCCTAAGTGTGCTGCCAAATTTTAGCAATGTGTAAAATGTATTTTGGTTACAACTAAGGATACATATGGTCACTGAGATGCCTGTCAGATGGAATGTGGAGCAGAAGAGGTCCTGCGATATGCTCTGGAGCAGGTTATGACTTGCTGAAAGGAAGAAGTAAAAGCTGGTTGGTGTGTTTTCAAGCTGGCTTCAAAGCAACATGAAGTGTTACTTAGTAAATTCCAGATCATTGCCACTTGGGTTTTTAAGGAAGTACTTATCTGCAATGATCAATTATTCTCAAGCAGAGACTCCGTGCTAAAGGCCAGCCACTTGAGTCCTGGAATGGCTACGGCTGCTTCTATAGTTTGGGGAGACGTTGTTATACCATTGACTGTGATCATGTAGTAATCACAAAAATTTCAAGAACCACTGAAATAGACTGACTTCTGAATTTTGTATGTAGGACTCACTTTAGAAAACAGTATCTTCCACCCTTTTTCTTCCAGCAACTTGCTTACATTTCAGAAAAACCAGTGCCTTCTTTCACCCTGGAATTTTTCATGTCCCCGCTATTTTATAATACATGAGTATGACTTTCTAAATCGTAGTTTCTATTGTCATACTAGTCTCTGGCTATATTGCAACAACCTAAACCAATTTAATTACTTGGAATAATTTATTGCCTGGTAGTCTGTTAGCATTAGTAACCTAACTATTATATCTGAGCTCAATGGGTTTCATAATCAATTCTAATTTGTCACTTAGATAAGAGTCAAGCTGATTTTGTATGCCTAGATACTGCCATTAATTGAAAGAAACCTAGTTATCCAACCCACAAAAATGTTCTATCCATAAATAATGTGTGTGTGTGTGTGTGAGAGAGAGAGAGAGAGCAAGAGAGAGACATATTCAACTGTCTACTATTCTAGGGAAAAACAATTAATTTTTATATCTTTATGAAGAAAATCTTATTCTTAACTAAATTTTAAAATCAATGATTAAATATTTTCTCAAATATTAGAAGGAACATGAACACCATTTGAAATATCAGAAAATCCTGAAATATTGCACCTATCTCTTTTTTAGAATTTCATATTTTGACACACCTATACACTTGCCTTCCACTTACCTTCATGGAAGCTTTCACTTCCATTTTTTTAATCAAATGCAAAAACTGCTTTGCAAATGTGAGCTGTATGTGCTTATAAATGGAATATTGTTCTAGCCAAAATCACAAATTTATATTTGTACGGCTCATCTCCAAATCCTACTTGTTGCCCTAAGTGAATGTGCTAATTGCATTTCTTAGCTATCCATTTTCTTGTCTTAGCCTTTGTGATTTTATGCACATTTTACTAGATGTTATACTTTTTGTGTTTAGGTTTTATTTGCATGACACCAAAGTGTGAGTCAGTTGGCTCACTGCATTTTGCATATATTGTGCATAATGATTTCTAAAATGAAGATTATCTTTTTACTGAACAAAACTGAAAACATGTGTTTCTCTGCCAGATCTGCTTTGACGAAAAACAGAGAAACCTAAAATGTTGGGCGGTATGTGGTAATCTTTCTATAATCCAATTTTAGCCATGGGAGGCTTTGTTCTTTGCTTTCTTTTATATTATATATAGCTCAACATTCCTTAATTTTCAACAAGTGAGATAAAAGAAAAGTCTACTTCTTCAATTTAGCAAAAACTCAGGTGCAACATTTGTGTACGCTTGTTTATGTGTGCGTATATTGGTTGCTATATGATTTCATACTGTGATAAAATATGTTACATATGTCATATGTTATATTCAGATTTATTAAAAATATAGGAAAGAAAAATAATTATCAAGAAAAACATTAAAATAACCCACAATCTTAATATTATTAGCCCAATATTTTTAAAACATACCTATTTCTCTTATACTGAATTCTTGTCTGCAATATGGCTTTCTGTCTTGTTTTCACTATTTTAAGTTCACAATATATTTTAATAACTAATGTTGCAAATACCTCCCTCATTATTTTAAATTTAATTAAATTTTATCTCTGGAAAAATTTGGAAGAGTATTTTGTGCCATCATTTAATACAAGAAAAAATCCTATCTGTGGGTTTTCTGCTGCTTCAGCTTCCCAGTTCAGAAGGAAACCAAGCCTGTGCGGGGAGGGCTTCTTCTCGGAGAAGCGTCCGTCGTCGTGTTTTTCATCTGTTCGCTGGGCTGCCTGTTGTGGCCCTGCATCCTGCTCAATGACCCTGCCCTAACCTCACCAAATTATGGGCTGTTCGGGTTTCCTGAAATTATTTTTCAGGCATCCCACACTTTCACAGGAGAGACAACATATGCCTCTTTAATCTGCATGGTTCCACTGAATGAATAGTTCTAGAAGAAATTTCCTGAAGCTTGGAGTCTGTAGATAGGAACTTTCAAACTTTACAGCACGGAGGCTGGTTGCGTTTGGCAGAATAACAGCCTCTCAAAGGTGTACAACATTTTGGCCAATGACAACCGTATATGCAAGGATGGTCCCATAAGATTATAATGGAGCTGAAAAATACCTGTCACCTAGTGTGACGTAACATTGTGCACAATGCGTTACTCACGTGTTTGTGGTGGTGCTGGTGTAAAGAAAGCGATTGCCCTGCTGGACATATAAAAGTAAAGCACATAAATTGTGCATACTACATAATATTTGATAAGGATAATAAACAACTGAGTTACTGGTTCATGTATTTACTATACTATTTGCCATTATTTTAGAGTGTACTCTTTCTACTTATAAAAAAAGTTTGCTGTAAAACAGTGTGCCATGCTATGTCAGCAGCAACCTCACACAGCTTATGTTGACCACATCTCTCGATTCCATCAGCATCCATTTTTTTCTTGTTTTTGATTTAATCCTGAGTTGTTCTTTATAGTAACATGCTGTACAAGAGTGTATCCTAGGAACAATAGGCTGAAGCATGTAGCCTAGGTGTGTAGAAGGCTCCACCATCTAGGTTTGTGTTAAGTGTACTTTGAGATGTTCCCACAATGACCAGATCACCTAACAATGTATTTCTCAGAGCTGCATTTAAGTGACACATAACCAGGAATCTGTAAATATATTACCTTGATGGCAAAAGACACTTTGAAGATGTGATTCAGTTTAGAACCTTCAGATGGGGGAATAATCCTGGATTATCTATGTAAATCCAACCTGATTACATGGGTTTTTAAAAGTGAAGCACTCTTACAGCTTTGGTCAGTGGGAGATGTAACTAGCGAAAAGATTCAAAGTGATTGTTTGAAGTCAGAGAGAAGAGCCATAACAAGGAAATGTGGGAGATGGGACACCTCTGGAAGCTGGGAAAAGGCAAGGAATCGAATTCTCTCAGGGCCTCCAGGAAGGAATACATCCCTGCTGAAACCATGATTTTAGCCCAGTGAGACCTGTATTGGACTGCTGATTTACAGAACAGTAGATAAGTCTTTGTTGTTTTAAGCCACCTGACTGGTAATTTGTTATAGCAGCAATGGGAAACTAATATACAGGTTTTTTTCAGTTGTTTTTTAATTCTGTTGAGCATTTCCTTGGGATTGCTGGATAGAAAAAATGATTCAAGGGAGTTAGGTACTTGTGCTCAATGGCCATGGCACCAAAAAGTTCTGTAGTCAGAGTGCACAGGGAGGGAGGGAGGGAGGGAGGGAAGGGAGGAAGGAAAGACGGATGGATGGACAGACAAAGGAGGGAGGAAGGGAGATTCTTCTAATATCGTGGTTACGTTCTAGCTTTGGGTTTTGCTCTCCAGAAATAGAAATTTGCCAAATAATCTTTTCTTAGATTTTGGAGAGTCTTAGTCTGACACATAGCCGCAAAGTCGTCTCTACTGTGGTATTTGTGTCACTGGCAGAAAACTGCCGTATTCTACGTTGTCATGAATGCAGACTTGACTGTGACTTTTATCAGCACTTACAATGGAAAGGATTCTTGAATTCTTTCTGTTACCATATGAAATTTACAAAATTGTGTTTTCCAACATTATCAGCATTAGTAAAAATTTTTCTCAGAAAGACTTACAAAATAAAATTGCTCCCAAGAGTCTCCAAAGAAAGAACCCATGACTTTTTATTATAATAAGGAGTTCCTTATTTCTTTTCATGTATTATCCTGATTTTAAAAATTCTAAAGTCTAATACTTCCTATTAAAAAAAGAAGTATCCAAAACTTGAAATAGTAAAAAGAAGAATGGTTATATATACTTTCAGTGTCTGACAGGCATATCGAAGGACTATTTAATTCTGTAGAAAATCTATTTTTGTTGTTCTTACTATTTGTTATTGATAAGGGCCCAACTTTATAAGTTACATGTGAATTTTTATGTTTTTGTCCAGGAGAAATGCAAATTACTTTCTTACAGTAGAAAAGAGAACCCATAAGGATTATGTTTTATTGCATGGATGCATTTTATATATGCATGAGAGTCATGTTTTTAAATGTTTGAAAATTATATTTTGTCATTATACAGTATTTTAGCTATGTGTATGTGTGAGAAAAAGAGAAGAAAACAAATGTCATTTAAGCAATATTTATAAAGGATTCTACATTGGTCTTAATTATATATGTATATATCTGCATATATGTGCATATATGTTAGGAATATTAAGAAATACTAGCTTAAACCTACACAATACTAATGTCTGAAATTCAGATGCCAAAAAACTGATAAACATATTAAGTTATATGGTTATATACTATTTCTTATTCTAGAATAAAATTATTTATAGGAATATTATTTGAGGAACCAAAATCTAGAATCTAACCTTTGAGTTTGGAGTCTCAGAAAATTGTTTAGTGTTCTATCTCCATATATAGAACATGAAACAGTTTTTCATCAATTTTTAATTTATAATTTAAATACTAAGCAATGAAGAGATTTACAGAAAAGATTTTATGACTATTGTCATTTGCAGTATAAAAATGTGGTTTCTTGTTATTTCAAGTTCTTAAAATGTTAATGTAATACATAGCTGTGTAATTTTACAGGACAATTTTAATTTCCCTTGAAAATATGGACCTCACTGAAGAGTCCAAATTGAAAAGAAATTAATAGGCTTTAACTATTAAGTTTTTTTTTGGTCCTCTGAGTTCTATAATATCTAAGCCTGGTGAAAAATTTTACTTAAAGATAGTGTCCAACAAGCAATCCTAGTTAGAGGTTTTTCATATTACCAGAAAAGAAAGATGCTTTTAGAATGAATATTCTATATTGTTTCATTATATTAATTACCATCAAATATCACAATAATAAAAATTCTGTTGGAATGAAAACTGGTAGAAACATATCCATCAACTAGCTCTTTACCAGCTCTCCTTACATAGAATAGAAATCTTCATCGTTTGCTCTGCTCAGAATCTTTCTAGCTTAGGACCACATGCTATTTAGATTAAGTTGATCCATATGTGTGAAAATTTTACCTGAGAGATTTGAAAAATAGATAATATTCAAACTTCAAGTTTTATAGACCCATTTTATAGAAGCAAGAGTGATATTGAAATTATAACAACAGATTATGGCTTTAATAACAAGTTTGGAAAACCTAAGTGTCTTGTCTTGCATTCTCCAATGTGGTGATGGCTAGCCACATGTGGTATCTGTACATAAGATTAAGTTAATTAAAATCAAATAAAATGTAAAAGTTAGTTCTTTATTGTACTAGCCACATTTCTAGTGCTCAACATCCTCATGATGTTGGTGGCTCTTCTATTTACTTAGTGTAGATATAGAACATTTTCATTATTGCAGGAAATGATACTGGACAGTGCTGTTTTAGACTTCTGTCATGTTGATCATGCTTTTCTCTTTTCAAATGTTAAAGATAGATTTGATCATAGCTAAAGCTTCAACAGTATACAGTTGGACAAATATCATACAAGATAGCAAGCTCAACATATTTATTGAACAGGGAATTTCAGTGGGCTTCACATTTCCCTGTGTTTTAAGTATGTAAACATTCTTTAGTTATTCTTTAGATCAAAAAGTATGAAATGTGCTTCATTTAATGTTAAGATTTCTTAAAATTGTTTTAATTTTCAGTGAGAATCATTTATAATACTAATTAAAATTAACAAATACCCAATAAAAAAGTAGAGAAAGAGACACCCATAGAAAATATAATTTTATCCATTGAAATTCACTACTCTTAGACCAAAGCCCAGTAAAAATCAGAACATAGATAGATCATTTATCTCACGATTCCTTGTTTTCCAGACTGCACAAATATTTACTAACTTTCTTTAATACATCTATGATTTTCCTTTCTGGGGCCAAATTCAGTAGTCATTTCTCATATAACTCATCAAAAATGAAAATTTAAATCAGCAATCATTCATTCCAGGCATCTTTTCTCCTGTCCATTCTAATCATAGGCAGGTATGTCATATTCATGGTGCTAATGATTACTTTAAAATAATTTAATTTAAATAATTCCTGATATAAAATAAAGAAAAAACAAAATTTATTCTATTTTACACCAAGGGATTTTACATGACATTTAACACTTCTTAATATTAATTCCTGTTTTAATCTTTTTATAAATCAAATTGTGTTTTTATTCAGCTTAATGGAAAGAATGTACAATTCCTGAAGAAAATCTCCTTTTTTGAAAATTTATAGACATTATTTATAGTTGTAGTAACAGAATTTACACTAAAAATATAACTTGAGAAACTGCAAAAAATGTTTATGTTTTCAAGCAGTCAAGCCAACTTCTGTGCCATTTTCTTGAGAAGAACATAAGCAGAGGATATTACTGCTAGCCTAACTCTCCCAGGATTAAGATAACCCAACATTATGTAGAAAGAAAAAGTTAATTTGAGTCTTGAGCTAAAGATTCTGATTATTTAAATGTTGTTTTAGAAGACAAGATACATGGTAAAGTGACAAGAATTATAATTCGTGTGTGTGTATAATTAATGTAGTCTTTTAATGTAAAGAGAATCTAATTGAGTAATTTTAAAACCAAATATTAGCAATAAGGGAAACATTTAACCTAAAAAAAATTAAATATGTTCATTAAATTATATTGATTTACATAAAACCACTTTTATTCAAATCACTGATGTAACAGTGAAAGTTTCATAATCTTACCTAATTACAGCAATCAAAAAGTGAAGTTCTGAGTCTGAGAAAATGATTATATCTCTTGTAGAATACATCAAATGCACATAATCTTGAGTTAAAAGCACTGTAATTTCCAACCATGTATTTAAAACAAAACAAAGTGCTGGCATGAAAGACTGGTTAACTATCAGAAGATTTATCAATGTAATTAGCTACATTAACAGATTGAGAAAAATCATGTTCATTTTGTAAGATGGCAGAAAAAAACATTTGACATACTAGACATTTAATCATGATTTTAAAAATGAAATTTTATAAACAAGAAATAGAAGGAAAATGCCCTAACCTTATGTAGTGTATTTAGCAAAAACCAATAGCGAATTACATAATAAATGGTAAAATTTTAGGAGCTGCCATATCAAACTCCAGAGGATGATAATTATGACTGTTAGGTCTAGTACAATAAACAGACTGGAGGTACTTGTATTTCCACTTCATGTGCCTGACACTTCAAAAGTGAAAACTCAAAATGTTGAGTTTGGAGTGAGGAAATGTTTATTGATCTAGAAGGTGACAACCATGAAGATGGGAGACTTAATCCTCAAATCCATCTTAAGAAAGTGCAGAGTTCAGGCTTCTTATATATCATGGGAAGGGGAAAGTGGGAGGGACTGCTTTTGTAGAAACTTAAGCCCCAAGTGATTAGCATGTCTACAACAGGAGCTGTTTGCCTGAAGGCCATGGGAACAACACAGGCTAGAACAGGATGGGAGTCAGAGAGACCTAGCATTTCACTTGAAGTAAAACAAGGAAAACGGTGCCGAAAGAATAATAAAAGAGGGAAATTTTTGTGCTCAGGCAATATGATTATAAAGAAAAATAAAACATTCCTAAATAAACTTTTTTTTTACTTTTTTATTAAATTCATTGGGGTGACATTGGTTAGAAAAATTATATAGGTTTCAAGTGTACATTTCTTTATGTTATTTATATATTGCATTCTGTGGTCACCACCCAGAGTCAGTTCTTCTTCCATCACCGTACATTTGATGCCCCTCCTACACCATTCTTCTCCCTCCTTACCCTCTGTTGTCTGTGTCTGTGAGTTTTCTTTGTTTGTCTTGTTCCTTCGTTGCTTCCCGTTTGTATCCCACATATGAGTGAAGTCATGTGGTTCTTAACTTTTTATCTGACTTATTTTGCTTAGCATGACAATCTCAAGATCCATCCATGTTGTCACAAATGGCAATATTTCATCTTTTGTTACGGCCGAGTAATATTCCACTGTGTATATGTACCACAGCTTCTTTATCCAGTCATCTATTGAAGGTCACTCTGGTTGTTTCCATGTCTTAGCCACCATGAATAATGCTGCAGTGAACATCAAGGTACATATTCATGTATCTTTACACAAAAAAGTTTTCAATTTTTGGGGGTAGATACCCAGAAGAGGAATTGCTGGGTCATATGGTAATTCTATTCTTAACTTTTTGAGGAACTGCTATACTAAATAAACTTTCATTAGTAAGACAGGACAGCAATCTTCTTGGATGCATGATTGAGATTCAAAAATTGATAGCTTTCCAATACACAACTGAAAATTAATTAGAAAACATAAATTGGTTTCCAACTTGAGCTGGATAGGATGGCTGCCATAAAGAAGGGTAGTGAGTGAGAAGCAAGGCAGTTCTGCCGTCAATAAGGTAGTGACCGGAGAATACACCATCATTATTCACAAGCACATCCATTGATTAGGTTTCAAGAAGCATGACCCTAGGGCACTCAAAGAGATCCAGAAATCTGCCATGAAGGAGTTGGGAACCCCAGATAGGCCATCGACACCAGACTCAACAATGCCATATGGGTCAAGTGAATAAGGAATTGTCCCATACCGTACCCGGGTGCAGTTTTCCAGAAAGCCTAATGAGGATGAAGATTCACCAAATAAGCTCTGTTGGTTACTTAGGTACCTGTCACCACTTTAAAAAATCTACAGACAGTTAATGGGGATGAGAATTAACTGCTGGGAGTTCCCTGGTGGTGTAGTGGCTTAAGGGTTTGGTGATGGCGCTGTCAGTGCTGCGGCCTGGGTTCGATTCCCAGCCAGGGAACTACCCACATACTATAAAAAGAAAAAAAAGAATTAACTGCTGATTGTCAAATAAAGTTATAAAACCACAAATAATGCACTTACAAGGTCAAACAATTAATTTCGGACCTCATCCTAGAAAAAGTGCTACACACCTCATCGCTGAATATCACTATGGTCACCTTTGAAGTACTCCCCTTGGGAAGTTATGTACCCATGCCAGTGCCTAGTCCACCCTTCAAAGCAATTTTGGAACACTCTTTCTGGAGTGACCATCAGAGCTGTCGTCATCCCCAAAATCTGATAATTAAGTTCATGAACTTGCCACTGTGTGCTTACTTATACTGGCAGCACTGTACAAATAACTCGGTAAGGTGTCATAACATTGGCAAGGTGTGACAACAACTCTGATGGCCATTCCAGAAAAAGAGTTCCAAAATTGCTTTGAAGGGTTGACTAGTGATGGTTTCAGTGCACAGCTTCCCAAGGGGAGTACATCTAAGGTGATCGTAGTGATAATTCAGCAGTGAGTTATGTAGCACTTTTTCTAGGATGAGTATGTGAAAATAATTGTGTGACCTCATACACATAAGGATAAATATCTAAGGACAGTTGTTAAGGTATTATTTATAATATTTAAAAATTACAAAAAACTTCAATATCCATCAATAGGAAAATAAATAAGCAAATTGTTGTATGTTTATATGAAGGAATACTATTTAGCAATGAACTTAATGAATCAGAAATAAATGCCTACATCTCAGAAACTTGACTTTCAAATAAAATTTTTCAAAATTTCAAGCTTCTTCAAGGAAGAGTTTTCAGACACCTTAACGAAAATTAAAAGTTTTCATTCTTCTCATGTGGTAGTCAACAGCAGGCTGAAATGTAGCATATGCTCTCCCATTCTCTTTGTGCGCCATCCCAAACTTCTACATCTGCAAAACGAAGGACAAATGTCAGTTTTCATTTTGTATAATTTTGATAGAGTTATTCATATAGTATAGAAGTGATTTTTTTATTTGTGCCTTCATAAAAAAATATATGGAGAAGGCTTTTGATATAAAGTTTTAAAACACAAATGATAACACAACATATTATTTGTAAACATTTATACAAATTAATGTTACACAAATTGTAAGAGTGTGAGAACATGGAAAGAAAGGAAAGATACATATTAAGGAAGTTATTTCTGAAAGAGGGAGTGAATTTGATTAGAGTGGAATGAAACTTTACCTGAACATTTGATTAAAGGTAAAAGATAAGCAAATCTGGCAAAGCATTAACTTTAGTTAAATCTAGATGATGGATTTACAGTTGTTTCTTATATTATTCTTGTTTGTACATTTTGAATTATTGTCAAATGACAAAAATAATTTCAAAAGTATCCTGTGCAAACAGAAAAACAATAAAGAAAATCAATGAAATAGATTTTTCTTTAAAAAGATCAATAAAATTGACAAATCTCCATCAAGACTATCAAAAAAGAGAGAGGGACAGAGACAGAGAGAACAAATTACTGATATCCAGAATGGAATGGGGACTACCACTATGGACATCCGAGAGATGAACAAAATAATAAGAAAATACTAAAAACAACTCTACATACATTTGACAACTTAGGCAATATTAGCAAATTCTTTAAAAAAACACAACCAACCAAATCTCATTAGATATTAAGTAGACTATCTGAATAGTCATGTAACTATTAAGGAAATCAAATTTATAGTTTTAAAATTCTAAAAAAAAAAACAGCAAAAACAAAAACTTCTTGCCCAGATAGTTTTGCTGAGAAATCCTGCCAATCATTCAAAGAAGTCACAACAATTTTACACAATTTCTTCCAAAAAATAGAAGAGAAGGAAACAATTTCTATCACTTTGTGGAGTTTGATTTACCCAACACCAAAACCAGGCAAAAAAAGTACAAAAGAAAAAGAAAAACTGTAGACCAATATCCCTCATGAATATAGATGCAAATTCTTAACAAATATCAGCCAATAGGATTCAGAAATATCTTGTAATTATTTTAAATTATACATCATAACCAAGAGACATTTATTTCAGAGATGCAAGCTTCTGTAATAATAAAAATAAATGGGAAACTTTCTCAACTTGATAAAAAATATCTACAAAAAAACCTACAGCTAGCCTCATACTAAATGGTGAGAAATTCAACACTTTCCCACTAAGACCAGGTACAAGGTAAAGATGTCCCTTCTCACCACTCCTCAATATAATCTGGAACATCTAGCTAATGCAACAAGACCAAAAAAAAAAAAAAAGAATACACACACACACAAATTGAGAAGGAAAAGATAGAACTGTCTTTGTTTGCAGATGGCATGTTTGTCTATGTAGAAATTCTGAAAGAATCAACAAGAAAATTCCTGAAACTAATAAGCAATTATAGCAAGGCTGCAATACAAGGTGAATACATATGGTCAATCTCTTCTCTCTCTACATAAGCAATGAACAAATAGAATTTAAAATTAAAACTCAATACCATTTACCTAAGCATCAAAACATTGAAATAATTTGGTATAAATCTAATGAAATATGTGAAAAATAACTACAAAAACTCTGATGAACAAAATCAAAGAACTAAATATACAGAGAGATATTTCATGTCCATAGATAAGAAGACTCAATATTGTCAAGATGTTAGTTCTCCCCAACTTGATCTTTATATTCATCACAATTCAAATCAAAATCCTAATAAGTTATTTTGTAAATATCAACAAACTGATTCTCAAGTGTGTATAGAGAGGCAAAAGATACAGAGTATTAAACGTAATTCTAAAGGAAAAAATAAAGGGAGGAAGGACACTACGTAATTCGAGACATGCTATAAAGCTACATACTGTAATCAAGACATGTGGCATTGCAAAAGAATAGATGAATAGGTCGATGAAACAAAAGAGAGAGCCCAGAAATAGAACTCCATAAATATAACCAGTGGATCTCAGACAAAGGAGCAAAGGCCATTAAATGGAGTAAAGATAGTCTTTTCAGCAAATGGTATGGAGATAACTGGACATCCACATGCTAAATTATGAATCTATACACAGAATTTATATCCTGCACAAATTTTAACCCCACATAGATCACAGATCTAAATATAAAGCATGAAGCTATGAAACTTGTAGAACATATTATAACGTAGTAGAAAACATAGATGGTCTTGCCTGTGGTGATGCCTCTTTGTATACAATGCCGAAGACATCATCCATGAGAGTCATAATTGATAAGCTAGACTTTACTTAATTGAAATTTTTAAATTTCTGTTCTATGCAAGACACAGTCAAGAGAATAAGAAGACAGGCCACAGAATAAGAACAAATATTTGCAAAAGACATATCTAATAAAGAACTGTTATCCAAAATACACAAAGAACTCTTAAAATTCAACAATAAGAAAAGAAATGACCCAATTAACAAAATGGGCCAAAGCCTTAACAGATATCTCATCAAAGAAAAAATAGAGATGGCAAATAAGCATGTGAAAAGCTGTTTCACATCATATGTCATCAGGAAAGTGCAAATTAAAACCACAATGAGATACAACACACGTATTATAATGAATGACCAAAATCTGAAACACTGACAATACCAAATGCTGGCAAATACGTGGAGCCAGGGGAACTGTCATTCTTTTTAGTGCGAATGCAAAGTGGTACAGCTACTTTGGAAGGGAGTTTGACAGTTTCTTACAAAACTTAACATAGTCTTAAGGTACAATCCATCTATCACACTCCCTGGTATTTATCCAAAGCAGTTGAAACCTTGTGTGCACACAAAGACCTGCACACAGATGTTTATAGCAGCTTTAATAATAATTGCCAAAACTTGGAAATAATCAAGATGTCCTTCAGTAGGGGAGTGGGTAAATAAACTGTGATATGTCCAGACAATGGATTATTAGTCAGCACTCAGGTCATGAAAGATGTGGAGGAAACTTAAATGCGTATTACTAAGTGAAAGAAGCTAATCTGAAAAGGCTACTCTTGTGTAATTCCAACTATATGACCTCTGGAAATGGCAAAAGTATAGGGACTGAGAAGATCAGGGGCTGCCAGAGGACAGGGAGGAGGGAGGGATGAATAAGCTGAGCGCAGAGGTTTCCAGGGCAGTGAAAATACTCTGGCAGACACTAATGGTGGATACATGCAATTACACATTCGTCCAAACCCGTAGACTATACAACACTAAGAGTGAACTGTAACGTAGAATAGGGGCTTCGGGTGACAATGATGTGTCCCTAGAAGTTCATCATTTGTACCACTCTGGGAAGTGAGGTTTGATGAGGGAGGCTGTGCATATGTGGGCAGAGATGAGGGAAATATGGAATATCTGTATACTTCCCTCTCAGTTTTGCTGTGAACCTGAAACCGTCCTTTAAAAAGTGTCTTTTAAAAAACTTACTAAAATGCTCACGTATAGAACAAATATTTGAACTTAAATATATGCTAACCTGTAACAGCTCCTCCTGGCTTACCATCAAGGTGCAAACTCCTTAAGCTGGTCTTTAAGACTGTGGGGGATAGCTCAGGCTTACCTCCCACTGCTCTCCAGTACGTCCAGCCCTCATCATCTACCCCAACTCAGTTACTGATCTCACGAGTTCTGCCTCTGTGCTTTTCCAAGTGGGAGTTGTTCCAGCTAGTGCCCTCCCATCATCTCTACCTGTCAGTGTTGTGTCCACCCTCCAATACGGGGCTCCTTTTCCCTGAGGTATTTGTCTTATTATAAACCAGAACCTGTCACTCCTTTCTCTAAACATCTGTCCATTGCTTTTGGAACTCCTTTATGGCACCAGGGGATGACACACCTGTGTGGCATGCATTTGTGTTTTGGGGAGGCGGTGTCTGTCTGATTTTTGTCCATTTTCTTATTTACTAGCATATTTCCCAGCACAGAGTTAGTGAGCAAGGAGTATTTTTAAATTAAATAACATGTTCAAAATAAATTGTTTAATGCATGACTTTTTTCCTGGATCATAGTTTCCTACAGAGCAGTAGTCATTTCTTAGACTTTTTAAAGGGACTTAAAATACTGTGTTGCAGATGTCACAGTGAAAAAATAATCACCTCTTCAATACAACTAGAATGAACATGGCAAAAGAGGTGCACAGCTTATCATTTAATGTGTGATCTGAAATACTTGCATAAAATTAGAACATTCAAGAAATACTTCATGGCGTAGTTGGAATGCTTCTCCTTGGCAATGTTAAATATATTTTTTCTTTTTTAATATGAAGGAAAATATAAATAAAACAGTTTGCTGTGACTACTCACAAAGAATAATTTTATGTGTTGTATGAAAGGAAGGAAGTCAGCATATCTGTTACCTGTATTATCTCTGTACTGACATCCTTCATATCAGTACTTTGCTGTGCTTATTTTGCTCCTTTCTGTATAGTAGATCAGTCACTTGTCATTTTATTGGAACTATGCATTGTGCTGTTAGTACTGGCTCATATAGCATAGGGTTAATTTAGATTTAAAATAAAAGATTTCTTTTAATTTTATATAGTTTAATTGTAGTCATTCATTATATTAATAAGTTACAATAATTTATATTGTATTTTTATGTATTATAGTAATATTAGTTTAATAGCCTAGGTGCTTACAGTCTTATTTTCCTAATGATTACTTTAGTTTTATAAGTTAACGTAACTTGGCATAAATATTGTAAACAGTGTGGATCCACTTGGTCAGGAATATTATTCTCTTATATTTCTAGGGTAGAATTCTTTAGGTTGTATAGAAGAGACCAAAATTATCACCACCTGAATTGTTATTAAAAATGCACCCTCAGGTCAGGGAGTTAAATGCCTAGCAAACACAAAATATCTCTAGGTGTCAGGATAATTGGCTTTAGTTTGTGTGCCTTAGATGTCTAAGTTACCTTTGATGATGTGTCTGAGTTAAATGCTTGTTATATTTTTAAAACTGATACCAAGAAAAGCCAACATAACATTAAGTGTTTCTGCTTTATAAAATTTAGCAGTGTAGGTGTTCCTTCGAATCAATACTGCCACTAAGAAATCTAACTTACTAGGGTTGAAACCTTCTCCTGTCCAAATGCTTTCATTCATTCATTCATATAACAGATATTTATTTGTACCTAATATATCATAGGCACTGAGATAAAGAGAAGTCCTAATAGTCAAGAAATTCTAATATGATGATGGAAAGAGAACTCCCATTAGGTGGTGAACTTATTATACAACAAGCTGACAATGCACTGTGGAATTGTATGTCTGAAACCTATGTAATCCTTGCTAACAGATGTCACCCCAATAAGTCTAACAATAAAAATGAATTTAAAAAAAGAAATTCTAATCTAGTAGTGGATATTTATTAATAAAAAATTTATAATACAATGTAGGATGTATAATTCATTAAACTATTTAGTAAAAATTATATTGAATACTCACTATGTATGCCTGGTATTGTGGTATTCAAAGAGATAATATCACAAGCAACCAAATATGGTCATTGTCTTTATGGAGCTTATAGTCTAAAAAGTTATTTAAGAAATAATAGACAAAATTGGTAGCTATTAATAGGTAGGTTATATAATGGATGAGTGGGGGTTTGAGTTGAAGAATACACCAATAATTGCTTTCAGTCTTCTAACATGAGTTTCTTTTTTATGATTCATTTATTTATATTTAGCAGACACCCATATAGAACTTAATGAATACTAGGCTTTTTTCTAAGCCCTTATTAAGTCATTGAATCCTCTATAACATCCCTACTATTATTTGTCTCTATCTTGTGAATAAGAGGCCAGGTAACTTTCCCGAAGTCACAGAGCTATTAAGTGGTAGCATTGGAACTCCCACTGAGGCAATCTGGCTCATAAATCTTTATTTCTAATCATGAATCCAGGCTGCCTCTCACATGTAACATATGACAATAGGCATGTTTCATGACCTAGTGCCATAGAAAATATAAAGAAAGGGACAGCTCTGGTGGGGAAGATATCAAGCAGAGCTACTCAGAGAACATCCTACTAGTAGGTAACTTGCCAGATGTGAATTTCAGACATTTAACCAAGAGGGCTAAGCTAAGGATATGGACCTGAGGTTGCCGATTTATAGATATTAGTGCAAGCCTGAAGAGTAAGGTGAGCTCACTTAAAGGATCCCCAACACTAACCCACAGACCATTTCAGATCTATGTTGAAACTTAGAGCAGGTCCTATAGTAAAGGAGTGAAATAAGGATTGCTGGGGAGTTTAGTGACTATAGTGGCTATTTTTGTGTATCAACTGGATTGGGCTATCGGATGCTCAAATAGCTGGTTAAACCTTATTTTGGGGTGTGTCTGTGAAGGTGTTTCTGGAAAAGATTAGCATTTAAATTGGTGGACTGAGTAAAGCAGATGGCCCTTCAATGTGGGTAGGCCTCATCCAATCCATTGAGGACCTGCAAAGAACAAAAAGGCACAAGAAATTTGAATTCTCTGCTTGACGTTTGAATAGGATATCAGTCTTCTTCCGCCCTCAGTGCTCCAGCTCTCATGCTTTTCCTGAGTCTCCAGCTTTCAATAACACACTGTGGGTCTTCTCAGCTTCCATACTCACATGGGCCAATACCTTAATAATAAACCACTTTCTAGGTAGAAGATGGTAGATAGATAGATATCCTATTAATCCTATTTCTCTGTAGAACTCTAATATGGTACCCAAATTCTATCTTTCACTCTTTCACCCCTTACATAATTCTAGTCAATAGAGAATGCACACAAAAAACAGTGATGAGAACCTAGGTGAGACCTAAAGTCAAATGAACCCCAAAATGACTAGCTCCACACTCTTGAGCTAAGGAGGAAGAAAGAGACCTATCTTATCTTACTGTTAGTCTCGTAATTTTTTATTTATGATGTAACTTGTACATATATATTTTTTTACTCTCTTAAATGAATGGAGTTTCTGAAACACCCAGATTTCTTTCACATTTTAGTCATTATTGACTCTTGTTTTGACCCAAATGGAGGGGCAAGGATCTAACAATAAAATCCGGACATTCCCCTTACAGGCCTCAGGACTCAGAGGTTGCCATGTACTAGTATATGAAGTCCAGGAACCTTGAAGCAAATGTTATTAACAGAGTCCCCAAAACAATTTGCCCCTGAACTAATTTAAACGGTGAAACTTCTGATCTTTAGGTGTATTACTGTGATTCCCTCTTATTACTAAGCAAGGCAGTAATTTTCTAAAATATGCTTTTGTTCAAAACCTTAATTTTGTTTTAAATCCTTAATTTTAAATTCCTTCACAAGCTCATCTTTTTGGATTAGTGTAGAATGTTGCCAGGACATTTAAAATGATAAATTGTTTTTAATAATCATAGTTTCAGGATTATGCTTTAACGGCGGCAGTTTTAGATTCCAAAACAAGTGGTATAACTTCAGAAAGGGATTTCCAGTTTCAGACAAGAGCTAATGTGAGGCATTTAAAATAAGGAATAAAGGCAGGGAAACTAGAAAGCAAGGGAAATTTCCGGAAGTGACAGTGAGCTGGCAAAGGCAGCAGGGTGAACATTTACGAAGTCGATAAGTCCAAAAAGAAGACAGGAAAAGATAAGCTTTAGAAAATAATAACAAGAAAAAACAGAATAGGAAAATAGAAAATCAGTACAATATTTGCTCAGGAAAATGTTCTACTCATTTCATTCCACAGCATGTATTGATTGCCCACTCTGTGAACTGGCTCTGTGGGAAGACAGCTGTGAATAAAACATTACCTGAGAACTAACAGTGTAATGTGGAAGGCCGCTTAAAAAATAAGGAAGATTCAGTGTCCTAAGCACTATATTAAGGTTATAAAAATGCCCTGAGAAGACAATGGAGAGAGTAATTAATTCTTACTACAGGGATTAAAAAAAGATTCACAGGAAGGCGTTTGACCCTCAATCCAAAAGTGAAGAGCAAAGATTATTTGAGGATGTTCATTGACTAAATTATATATTGTTATATTTATTATTATTTTATACTTCAAGATTCCTCGTTTTAGAATGTTTTCTGACTATGAATATAAAAACATAAGTATATATACAGAGGGTGCCAAAAAATGTATATACATTTTAAGAATGGAAAAAACTGTATTAAAATTGTGGTATTCAATATATACAGATAACAAAAGATGAATGCAAGTCATGTTTGACTTCTATAATTACAAGAAGTGCTCAGAGTGGTTACTATCAGTATTTATATAATACATAGATAACATCTCTTAAAATGTGCATACATTTTTTTGACACCCCAGTATTTTTAATTATAGTGAACTAACTACATGTAATGTAATTCTTTGGATAGAAATAGAATTTTGAAATATGACTTTGTCTATATAATAGAACAAATGCTTGACCAAATTTTCTCTAAATTGGCCTAAAATCACTTTTATCTTTTAAGAATTAGAAACTGTATTTCTCTTTAAAATGATTAGTTTTATTTGAATTTAACAACTCCTAGGTCAAACTCCAATCAATTCAACATAAGTTTTATTAATATAATATTGATATAAAATGGATAATACCATAATATCTCAGTTTGTGTTTGAAGATAATTGAATAAGTGATAAAATTATTTAAAGATAAAGAAATTATCATATAAGTTAATACCTATCACAGTGCCTGGCAGGTCACAAGTGTTTCCTGTTTAAATAAATTATATGAGTATGAACAATTGAATAATTTAAATGAATTTAATAAATTAATTTGGAATGAGATTGGTCAAACCACTTGTTAAAATGCATTGACCATTTGTTTGAGTAACTGAAATACCTAGTCAGATCCTATAGTCAAAACAATTTCCCATATAGATGAAGATTTAGTCTTCATCTCCATGTAGAAAATAAGCACTGACAGTAATTAACATTAATGGAGTCTTCTAGTGCAGAAATGAGAATAGCTCAGAATGTTTCTGAATAACAGAGGTCATTGTCCCTTTAGTCCTCATCAGTACTTTTCTAGTTGAAAAACTATTGAATTTTTATCAGCCAGCTTGAATGTAACTAACAGTAGTAGGCAATATGTTGCATTTTCCCCATGGTGTGAGCAAAACAAAAGAAAAACATGCAGGAATTCTTGTGAACACAAAACTAACACAGAACAGAAAGTATAATATATGAGCATGGTGCAAGATGCTAGCATCTCCCTTTGTAAAATTCAATGTCTGTTTTCATTACAAAAAAGGTATTGTGACAAATTCAGGACTCCCTTTGAAATCAAAACCTAAATGCTTCAACCTGAACTTAAAAACCTGTGCTCCAAGTTTCTTTTAGAGCTAGAAAATTGACTCTTGAGCTGTCATTTGTTTCCAAATGTATTTCAGTTCCCCAAAAGACATAGTACAAGGGGAGGGGGGACAGTTTCCAGAAACTGGCACAGGTTTAGTATTTTTATTTTGTTGTTTTTTTAAAATTGAAGGTTGTTTTAAAAATAACAAAAGTGAGAGTAGGATAGGGAGGGGAGAGAGGGAAGGGGATAGGAGAGGAGGGGGGGAAGCTAAATATATGGTGATGGAAAGAGAAGTCACATTAGGTGGTGAACTTATTATACATCAAGTTGACAATGCACTGTAGAATTGTATGCCTGAAACCTAGGTAATCCTTGCTAACAGATGTCACCCCAATAAGTCTAACAATAAAAATGAATTAAAAAAATAAAATAAAATAACAAAAGTGACTCTTGCAGGGAGGACAATGAGACTGGAAGTTACCTATCAGGAGATAGTAGTGTTAATACATAGAACAGCCCCTCAGAAGACAGACATATAGCATAAAAATACACATGTTTGGTACAGGGACCATATTTCCTTCTGAATTTTAGTAATAGAGGTTTATTTCATCAGTGATTTCTAAACTGACTCAATGTTTTGAGATTTTAAATATATATTTGTAACAACTGTTTATTTACATATTTATTTTGTCCAATCATTGTACTCAAGAATTAGAGAAAGAGGATAGATTTTTATTCTTTGTTGTATCAAGACTCACATACAAGATCCTCACGAAGCAGGTCAGTTAGATTTACACAACGCCACGTTAGCTGCCATTCCACAGCTGAAGTTAATGATTGTAGGGTTCTTGGTGCAAACAACAGAACCAACTGGCTGTCAGGAGTGAACAGGAAATTATTAGACAAATATAAAATCTGCAAATTAGAGGGGGATTGTCCTGGAAAATAAAATGTGTAAGACCTAAAGGAATCCGGATGTTAAGTAGCATGGACATGTGGCCAAGACACTAACATTATGCACAGCTGGACACCAATGACCACAGCCCACCATGCCTTCATTCAAAGGGCTGCCATGCCTAGTTCTGTCTGCTGAGGGGTGGAGGGCTGAAGGGACTTTTTCATTCACCTTCCATAACAGAAGTGGAGCATTGTACCCCACTGACCTTGTACCCGAAGTGGTCTTTCTTAAAAAGAAAAAAAAAAGAGGTTCATGGCATTGTTGTTCCCTCTTCTTTTCTGAAAGATATAAAATATGAAGGCAAGAGATATGAAAGTCTTTTCTTCTAAGCTCACCTGGTTATCTTCCTGGGCCCTTTGACACATTTTGGAGGCTAATTCAAATGACTGCAATGCATTTGAATGTCTTAGGTGAAAGATGGTTTTCAAAATACTATTTCAGTCACCTGAAATTTCAATAAAACCTCAAACATAATCTACTTAAACACATTTTAAAGTGACATGACACTAAACTCCTGGATAAAATGTGAAAGAAGCAATAAGCTAACAGATGCTCTGTTAACATGGTATCATGTATCCATCTATTTGGAAAGCTACAGAATGATTTTCAATATGACACCTTATCTTAGGGAAACATTTTGTCATTGAAATAAATCTATGATTTGTGGACAAAAAGGGGGAAACATGAACAAGTTAAAAGCACAAGCCAAACGCATTATAATAAATAATGGCAGTCAAAATTGCTTTATAACAGAACAAAAATCTAGTATAGATGGAGTTGTTTAGAATTTAACAGAAGGGAAATCCACCCATAGAACTAATTTTTAAACTTTGTTTGTCTAATGGCTCCTGAGGAAAGCTCAGATGCCTGAGTTTGAAAATACCAGCTCAGAATATTAAAATCTATGTCCTAATCCATTCTTCATGGAGGCACCAAAGTGAACTTTCTAAAACACATATTGGATCATGTCACTCCTCCAGTGTCTTCTTAAGCTACTTAAAATGTGATTCAAACAGCACACCAGATCCCCTAGTACCCTCTGCCTTTTGCCCTTGCAGCTTCAGCTCCAGCCATTTTCCCCTTTGGTTTTTGTTTCCCAGCTCACTGATATGTGCCGTTTTTCTTTCATAAGCTCAAACCCTTTTCCATCTCAGGACCTGTCCACACCCAATTTTCTTTGCTTGGAATGTTCTTGCTCCATTCCTACTTACCTTCCTCTTAGGTATTTATTTCTCAACCATCATATTTCAGATTAAATGCATGCACCACCCCACCCCCAATATTTAGTAAAAAATCTAAAATCTTTGGCTTATTTATTGTCTGTCAAACCCCCCTTCCCAGGACTATATACATCTTGATGGTGGTGGACAGGTCTTCTCCCCCACTACACATTTCACAGTATCTGGCATGTAGCAAGTAGTCAATTACTGTTGGCTGTACAAATTAAAGAATTTTAAGTAAATATTTCATTGTATAATTTCCTACTTTTCAGAAAGGTGAGGTATATTTTATATAAAATAGTGTTTTGTTTCATGATTCACATGAATTCTTCTTAAGCAGATGAGATAAAAGTACAAATTTTCAAGTTCACCAAGGCAAACTAATTGGCTGTAGTGTCAGACTGAGGAGATGTTTTATGATTAACATAGAATCCTTATAAGAGTACAGTAGCTGAGAGAAGCCCAGGGAGACAGGCTGATTGGATTGGAATCCGGATGAAACTATGTATTAAGTATGGGACCTTAGACAAATTACTCTGACAACTTTCTTTTCTGAAAAATGGGAAAAATAATCCCCTCACTGAGTTGAGGTGCAGATTAAATAAGACACCGTAAAGAAACATCTGAAATAACACCTGACATATTGCAAGCAGTCATTATTACCTAAGTAAAACCTCCAATCCAAGTTCAGTACATGGTTAGTACATTGAAAATTGAAACATTTTTCATAATCATTAGACCCTGACCTTTCGTAGTTGCTTGCCAAGTTGCCCTAGTGATGAAAATCATTTTACAGTGTGTGTTATACTGTCTTTTCAACCTCATGCCAAAAAGCTCTGGTTATATGGAGCTTCGTCAGTTACTTTGGAGTATCTGCCTTAGCCAGCTATTTTGATCTGTTTCCAACTTTAACATATTTTTGGTTATTCAAAATGTTAGATTCAACTTTTGAAAGAGAAATTGGACCTGATCTACACCTGGCATTATTTATTACTCCAAATTATTTGAATCTCATCCAATTTCAAACCCCTATCTATAAAAAGTGCTGGCAAACAGAAAAAAAATATATGAAACTATTGCTTGTTATGATATGCTTTCTCCTCCCTTCAGTTCTTATACCCGCATCCCATGTCATAATTTCACAGATATGTGGGATGCAATGCTTGGTCTAATGACTGCCTTCCTTACTGTTATCAAATCGTTTTCAGGAAGGAAAGAATAATACTGTTATAATAATAATAAAAGTGAAAGAAAATAGATTTAAAGATGTATTTTATGAAAAATGAAATGGCTCATTACATGAACTCATAGCAGATGATCCTGGTTATTAAAGTTAGATGTAGAAAAACGTATGCACATTAACAGGCCTTATAATCCTTGTCAGCCAAAGTTCCTTTCAACCTACAAATGCCTCAGCTATTTTTACCAGATTATAAACAACATTATTAAACAAAAGTTATTTAGTGCCCCTAGACTTGATAAATATTTATATGTAATATTTGCTCGTATGTAAGAAAAGAAAATTGCAGAACCATAGAATGTAGACTTGAATGGGACCTTGAAAATATTCCAGCTCAACCTCCCACCCCAAACTGGTGACTTCTACACAAAGCACTCGCAACTTACAACGTAACTCACTCTATTTCAACCTATCTTTGCTATTGGAAATGTTTGGGTTTCCTTAGATTCAAATATGCCTTCTTGAAACTTCTGGATATGCCCCCAGAGAGATTTACAGAATGCATCTCATCCTTTTTCTACATGACATGTCATAAGAGTGAGAATGTAATGATTATATCACCCTGCTCCCCAAAATATTTTAGTTAGTGTTTGAAATATTGAATTTATTATCTTAAAAAAGAAGTTTGTCTCAGTCTGGACCATTAAGTTTCCATTTCCACGTTCTAAAAATTTCAGTTCCTTGGTTGATGATTTATTCAAAATTAAGAATTTTTTCTTGTCCTCTCACTTAAGAAATGGAGTTACAGGAGGAAGGGGAACCAAATATGTGGTGATGGGAAGAGAATTCACACTGGGTGGTGAACATATAACGCAACACATAGACGATGCACTGTAGAATTGTACACCTGGAACTTATGTAACTGTTGATAATCAATGCCATCCCAATAAGTCTAACAATAAAAAGAGAGAGAGAAAGAAATCAAATCTATTTGGACTAATTTTATTCATCCTTGATTTTTTGTTGAATTCAGTGAAGTTAGAGACTGTATTAGGTTGAATGGTGCCCCTTCCCAAAGATATATACACATCCTAGCCCCTGAAACCTATGAATGTGACCTTCTTTGGAAAGGGTGTTCTTTGCCCTTATAGTCAAGTTAAGGATCTAAAGTTGACGTCCCAGCATTTAAAGTGGGCCCTAAATCCAATGACAGTTATCCTTATAAGAGACACACAGAGGAGAAACACATGGGGAGAAGAGAAGACAGAAAGGGCCCTGAGAAGGCAGGGGCAGAAATTGGAGTTGGCGACCACAAGCCAAGGAAAGCACTCAGCCTCCAGAAGCTGGAGAAGTCAGGAAGGCTTCTCTTCCTATCATCTTCAGAGGCAACATAACTTTATTTCAGACTTCTGCACTCCAGGAATGTGAAAGAATGTGTATCTGTTGTTATAAGCTGCCTAGTTTATGGGAATTTATTGTGGCAGCCTTAAGACACTGATACTGAGCTTTCTATCATTCTGCATTTCAAAATCTGTCAAACAGCAACTGCCAAGATAATCTGTTCTCCCTTTGTCTCAGAATAACTTCACCTTCACCTTCTGCTGTGTTTCATTTTAAGGTACTGGGAGTTAACTTCAAAATATGACTTTTTGGGGGGGGGGGACACAATTCAGCCTATAATAGCCCCCCCCCAGTTAATTACTCTTGAAGTATGTACTACATGTTCAGAATTGTGCCCATTGCTGTATGAAGTGAAAAAAAAATTATGTCACAATTTCTGCTCTCAAAGGATTTCCTTGAATGGACATGTGATACAATGACTGAAAAAAATTAAGAGTATTTAATGTGTGTGAAAGGACTTGTTCTGAGAAGGAACAAACAGGTTTTCTAATTTGTTCGTTTGTTTAAATATGTCACAAATAAACATTTTAAAAGTTACTTCAAATAGACATTAGAGAAGGTAGGATCTTGAAGAGATTTTTACATTCCCATATTCATAGCAGCATTATTCATAATAGCTAAGAGGTGGAAACAACCAAAATATCTATGGGTGGATAAACAAAATGTAGTCTTTAAATACAATGGAATATTATTCACTGAAGGAATAATATTAAAGAGGAAGGACATCTCCATCCAAAAAGTTGGTCATCAATGAATGCTTTGGATTAATTTATGACTGTAAAGGGGAACTGTGGGTGAAGAAAAGAGGTTCTATGGAAAGTAACATCACAGGGTGGGCAGGTCACGTCCTTGCAACCCAAGTCTATGTCATCTTAGGTGAAAAGTTTTGAGGCAGCCCTGTCTATTGTTCTTGTGCATCTAGGTTAACACCCCTTTGAAATACTAAAAGTAATATTCCTAGAAGGGAATTTTACCCCTCAAAAGAGCACATAATCTTGTTAAATATCCTGAAATCTATTCCCCAAATTGCTTTCTCCCACCTCAACATTCTTCCTTCCTTAATTTCAAATGTAGAAGCTGCAAAACATACTCTCTGCAGCATTTGAGATCTTGGTCCCCAGCATGTGTCATCAGTTTGGGTCAAATAAATTTACAAAAATTCCAAATAAATACGTACATACATACAGACACACACACACACACACACACACACACACACACACACACACACATACATGTTCATACATAAATGAAAACAATCCTATCAAATGATACAATGTGGATGAACCTTGAGAACATTATGCTAAGTGAAATAAGCCAGAAACAAGCAGACAAATACTATATGATTTCACTTATATGCGATATCTAAGGTAGTCAAGTTCATAGAAACAGAAAGTAGAAGGGTGGTTACCAAGGGTTAAGGGGAAGAGCCAAAATTGTTAGTTGTTTAGGGGGAATAGAGTGTCAGTTTTTCAAGATGAAAAAGCTCTGAAGGTATCTTTCACAACAAGGTAAAGGTATTTAACACTTCTGAACGGTACACTTAAAATGGTTAAGATAATAAATTTTATGCTATGTGTTTTTTATGACAATAAAAAAATAAAATAATCGAACCCAAGAATGAATGAATTTAAGAACAAATTAAACATACACTCTAAAGAATGAGGAGAGAACAATGAGTGACAAAACATCAATGTTTGTGAAAGTCATGAAAGACAAACAAGATTGAGGAGTTATTAAAAGCCAGAGGCAACTAAGGAGACTCCCAACTTCAATGCAGATCCTAGATCAGAAAAGGGACAGTAGTGAAAAATTGGTGAATAAAAAATAGAATAAGTAAAATAAAATAAATTTTGAAAAGTAGTGTAGTTAGTGATATTGTCCCAAGTTTACTTTCCTGCTCTTGGTAATTCACTATGGTAAGGTAAGATATTAACATTAGAGGAAAAGGGTATATAGTTACAAACACCCTCTTTTGCTTATTTTTGCATCTTTTCTATAAATCTAAAATGTGTTCATAATTTTAAAAAAACTAGACATAAGGAAAAGCACTGCAGCACAGTATAAACTGCTATGTTCAAATCCTCGGGTTGCCACTTACTAGCTGTGGTTTTCAAACACATTACTTAACCTCTCTGGTACTCATATTCCTCACCTGTAAGTTAGGGATACTGACAGCATATACCTCGGGTGGTTTTTATGAAGATTAAATAAATTAACATTAGTAAAGTGGCATGTAACAAACACTGTAAAAGTGATAGATAAAGAGTAAATTATTGCTTAGAAGTGTCAGCTTAGTTAAGAATGCAATTAGCTAGTCTTGCAATTAGTTAATAAAACACCCAGAGTCTCTAAAGAGAAAGCAAGGAGAAACAAGTGATTTAGAAGAGGCTCAGCTTAGGACAAAAGAAAGAATACTTTTTCCACCGAGACCAGAGGAAAGAGGGTGGGATGGATATGTAAAACTCTATGTAATCGGAAATAGGAAATCAAAGGACTTTCCTAGCTCAGAGATTCTTTATTTTTTTATAAAATACTGAGCAGGATTCTTGACTAAGTATGAGAGAGAGGAAGGGGTTAAAGCAGTTGTCCTGTGTGTGTTTGCAGTTGGGATGAAGGAACTTTCTTGGGAAAGAAAACAGTCAGATTCTTGTAAACATGCTGATAGTTGAAGTCCTTGTAAATAGACTGATGATATTTGCTAGAAGGAGAGCCCTTATCTACAGAATTATTTTAGCAAGATGCTTCTATTTTAAGATTGCTTATGATAAACAGAACTAGGTTGTATAGATTTATGGAGCATGGCTCTCAGGAAAATGTCATGTAAGCTAAGTACAAAATGGAGATATTTCATAACCCAAATATTCCTGCCATATAAGGTGATAACAGATGATACTTCTTAGAGACCTCCTCTATGGCTCTGGACCACACTGTGCCTGTCTAAGTTAGGAATGATAGCCTATGAGAGCAATGCAGAATGTCTTAAACCACTCCATGCTTCCCTGTGCCTCTTGATCGCTTATACTCTTGAAAGTATATTAGTAAACCTTTATACTGAAAAAGTTCTCTCATTTATGTGAGCCAATTTGATAGTCCAATCCTTTGGGTTAGTTCAATGAACAGGAGGTAGGGAAGCAGAAGGTTTAAGGAAATTAAGTTTGTACTAGAGAAGGGAGCTGACAAAGGCACGTAGCTAGATAGTGTTGAAGATGCAGCTGCAATTAGAGACAATGAGTGGGTGGTGGCACCAGTCCTTGAGGACATGTGATGTCTCCAATAGTGTTCAACCACCTGAATGTAAAAACAGAGAGAGTCATTGGTGCAACTAATGGAACTGGATCTTTTTAAGGGTGGCAGTAGCTTACAAGACTAGAGAATTAAGAACCGAGGAGAGAGAGATTAAGATTGAAATGACGTAGTACGTGGTCAAGGTTGAATACGGGAAGGCAGAAACCTTAAGAGCCGTATGGCCTAGGCTATGGCGCAATTAGACCTGAAACTGATTCATTGTCCTCCCACTTCTCTTAAACAGTTTATTTAACCTCTTTATGCCTCAATTTCCTCATGCATGAAATGGGACAATAATTCCTACTTCGCAGGCTTGTCATATGCTTTAATAAGCTAACGTGTGTAAAGCATTTGGAACAATATTAAGTGCACAATAGATTGTAATTTTTATTGAATAAATTAATTGAAAGAAAATGAAGAGGTCAAGTGCAAGGCCTTGATGAAGTCAAGACACTATTAGCAAGGGAATAAAATGGTCCAGAATGAGGAGCCGGGGTCTCATGGGTATGACTGTGATGACCCCCATCACTGATAAAATCTCAGAACTGTGAAGCTTCTGGGACAGTTCCCAAAAGAGGCAGTTTTAACATTTTTGTTTTCCAAGATATAAGCATCATGTAGACAAAACCTACCTCTAGCTTATAAGTTCTTAAATAATGCTTTGAAAATTGTGTTGAAAATAGATCGATTTGGTTTTTATTATTTCCTATGTAGTGAAAACATTGGTGAGGACAATTGTGCTTCTCCTATCCTGTTAACCCCAGTTGATCTAGTTTTGCTATATTCTCCATGAACAATGCATTAAGTTAGGTCCATGAAGCAATGAGGCAAGAAACACTATTTAATGTAATGGCAGTTTTTATTTAAATTACATTATAAACAATATTCCATTTGGCTAATTTGCAAGATCAAAGCATAATTATCCTAGCATAGTTTCTAAAGAACAAATTAGTTCAAATCACTAACAGATTTGCAGAAATTGATTATGTAATATAGTATTTTAGCAGAATAAATGATTTACACTAACATAACTTGTTGAAGTTAATAGTAATGCATTTGAAAATAATTCACAGAGATGTTTGATCAAAGGAAAAGATGTAAAGATAAGAAATAGACAAAATTTAAAAATATACTAATACCAATGTGAAGGACATTAACACACTATTCCCCTGTATTTTAGTGATATAACTAGTCCAGAAAACACATAATAACTAATAATTAGAAACAAATAATTAGAACACTTAGAACCTGTAATAACATGAACATAAGAAAGTATAAACTGACAGGTAAATTCTAATCCTAAACAGTATAGCCATGTGTTAACCATATAATTTCTTTTAACTATTGATTAGGTTTCCATTTAGAAGAAGAATTTTATTTCTATTGCAAATTTACTCAAATGTTATTATATTATATTAACAGATGTTTTGAAAAGATGTTTTGAAAAACTTACTTAGCCTATCCTATAAAACACAAGTATCCAAATATTTAGAAACACTGATATGGCTGAAGTTTTTAAGTATAATATACATATACTATAATACTAAAGTATAATATAGTATAGTATACATATATATATTCTAGCCTCATAATATAATATAATATAACAATATTATGGCTTCAGATTTGATAAAATTATAGTTGGATTTTACATAAATTTTCATCAGAATGGTTTACTCTTTCCAAGTGAAATAAATAAACCATTTGACAGATATTCTTTTATTATTCTAGACCAGTGGCCAAGTCCACTCTAAACTTACAGTGAAGACAAGGTTTCTGTTGTTTAAATCTGTCAAAAAGTTAACATGCTATTGTAGAATACTCATCTTAAAGATTGAAAGGTCTTCATCTTTCCTTGCTCCTTCTCTCATATTTGCCCCGTATCCTCTGACCTCCACTAATTTCTCCCCCTTAAAATAAGTTATTACATTCAAAGTAATGCATTCTTAGTGTAACTACTCAAATACTATTTTTAAAAAAATAATGAAAAGCAAAATATCTCTCTTCTTTCTTTCCATTCCTACTTCTATTCTTCCAAAGCAACTTCTTAACCATTTCTGTTTTAATAACTAAATAATATGCTTCCTTATATTTCAGTTTATTGATTTATTACACATCTCTTGATTTAATCTATGGATTTAGGATTATCAAGTTTGAGATTTAGCATATTTATATTCTTTTTCCCATTTTTGCTTTCTCCTACCCAAGTTCATTGAGTCATTGTCCTTCTGCTTCTCTTTAGCAATTTATTAACCTCTTTATATCACTACCTTTAATTTTCCTTTTGCTTACATTTATGACTTTAAATAATACCCCTAAACCTTTATTTCTTGTTTTGTTAATCTTAGGCAGGTTCCCTTAACTTGTCACTTAAAATATTAAGATATTTGTTTCTCTACCCTTCCTTCCACTTTTCTTCCATTCCAGTACTCCTTCCATATCCCATCTGTCACCTACCTTCTATGTTTATATTTTCAAGGTTGTTGTCATTCACCTTCTTTCTTGCAATCACCTTTCTGTGCTTTTTCACTGATTAATTCTAAATGTAGTAACTCCGAATCAGCATTTACATAATCACTATTGTGCAAATATTGTTCAGAGTTGGACCAAGTACTACACTAAAATTGAGTTACATTTTTATGTAGTCCTGAAGTTACAAACCCCAGGGACACTCAAAGAAGATTGTGGTGGCTTTGTAATATGCCAACGTGTAAGTGATCGGCTAGGAGGAACTACAGTTTGCATAATTCTTCTTCCAGTATGATTTGTGTTAGAGTGGGCCATGAGAGGCATTTTGTGTGAGATTTTGAAGGCTGAAGTGAAGAAATAGTCATATTGTTTTTATACGCAGAAGATTGAGGAAGGGACAATAGAACCTGTCAAACTCACGCACATTTTTGCTTATTTACTGGCTCCCCTTGTTAGCATGGAGGAGAAGCCCAGCCAACAGCTGCTGCATCTTTCCCTGCATCTATCAGTGTCCTTGATTTCTGCCAGGTGAGCGTTTAATTCCATGACAAAAAGCATCACTTATCCTGCAGAACACACATATCATCAAAGTTGAAGATGGTGAAAAATTGGCATAGATTTCTGTCTGTTCTTATAGATTTCCGTCAGCATTCATTGGTTCTGCCATGCTTGCTCCCCAATACTTTATTTATCATCCCTCCCGCATTGATTTCCTGTGGATTTTTTAACTCCCAACATCAGACAGATGCCAGATACCTTATGGGGTAAATAGCTTCTATAATTGTGTGGGTATACGAATACATACAACTGATAGATTGCTTCAAATACCAATTTCAAATGAATTCTTTTTCTTTTAAACATGTTGCCGTTGCTTAAATTGTGTCACCTCTTTGTTTCAATTTTTTTCCTGAAATGTCTCATTGTATTTTCTTGAGTTGGTGGTTTTTTTTCATACTCACATTTTTCTGCCTTCTCAAACATTGTCTACTTAGAGTTATTTTTCCCCCCAGAGAGATGCTTCTTAGAGTCCTCCATCTTCAGCCATAATCTGACACTGTGCAAAACTGTAGTTCTGGGATTTTTCTGAATTCTCTTCCATGTTAGATCCACTGATTCCTGGCTTCTGTATGTCCTTTCTTTATTGGCTGCAGTATACTCTGTAGTCACTTACAGAAAAAAAGGTTGATGAAGGAAAAATCTTGAATCTTTGCATGTCTAAACATGTCTTCAAACATCTCTCATGTTTGATAGTTTGAGCATAAAATATTTTTTCCTTCAAAAATCTGAAGAACTTTTTAATAGAAGTTTTTATCCTCAGTATTCCATAAAATTTCATAAGAATATGTCATGTGGGGGTCTATTTGTATTTCTGGATACTGGTGAATGCTTTTAATGTAAAGACTCATGTCTTTTTTAGTTTGGGATATTTTTCTTCTATTTTTTCTTTATTATAATCTCTCTTTCAACACACATACACACACATACCTTTTTGTCCAGTTTTTCTAGGACCCTAATTAATTAAAATACAACCATTCCATATTTGAACCCAGTGCCTCATTTTTTTTCACTAACATTTAAATTATTTGCTAATTGATCAAGTTTCCAAAAGATGATCATTTTCTTTTTCTTTTTCTTTTTTTGTTGGTGTTTTTTACTTCAGTGGTCATATTTTAAGCTATAGGAGCTCATTTTTATTCTCTAATAGTTCCCTTTGCATTGCCTTTCTGTACTTGGATTAAGAATATAGTATCTTCTTGAATCTCTATGGATATACTACATATGTTAGGTATAATAGAAAAAATATTTTCTATTATATACTTGTATATTTAACTTTCTGAACAAGTAATAATAACTATTCCATAGAATTAGTTTGAGTATTAAATGAGATAATATATGAAAATGACTTTTGTAAAATATAAAATATGTAAGTGTAATATAGAAAAAAAGACATTTAAATTACTTTATATTCCTACATGATAATGTTTCTGAGCCTGGCAAATAAATGTTAATTAATCTAGCTTATTTCCTTCCATTATTTTTCCATAGACAAAATTCCAGCCATGTCATACAAAAAATTTGTCCATTATTTTTGTGAATCCTTGTCTGTCATACCTCTGTGCTTTGCCTTTTTTATTGTTGTAGAGACTACCAGATATCCCCAGTATTTATTTTCCACACCTTCAGTAATGAAATCTTAAGCTTTTAGCAAGACACATAATTTTCTGACCTCTCCACTTCTCTTGTGGTTTATTCTGGAAGTAAACAGCATCAGTGCATGCAACTTTTGGTAAGTGTCTAGAAATAAAGAAGGTATGGTCTTCTTCCCTACCTCCGCCTCCCTTCCTGTTCACTGGAATGCACATACGATGACCGGAAATCGAGCAGCCGCCTCAGAGCCTGGGCTGAAAGCTACATGCCACAGTTGGGGCGGGGAGGAGCAACATAGAGGGAACCCCCCAGATTCCTATCCCTAGAGCCTGGATATATTAATAGTAAACTAACTATACCCAGATTTCTTTTACAAGAGGGAGACACAATTTCCTAACTTGTTGAACCAATGTCATTTTTGGGTTTTCTACCACTCAAAAATTAATCTAATTCTAACTAATACACTAGGGAGTGCCTGATACAATTTACTCATCTTTTAAGACTCAATTAAAATATCACTTTCTCTAGTAAACTCTGCTTAATTATGCTTCCCCAATCAGATTTAATATCTCAGTTTTAGAATATATTTTTCATGAAGGTAAGGACTCTGTTTATTTTATTCACTACTGTTTGCGTAGTTCAGTGCCTAAAGCAACATGTAGGGCATATTGGGCACTCTTTAAGTATTTGTTAAATGTACCTAACTTTGTGCCCTTAGGATTTTGTGGTTGCCTCTACTACAACATAGATACTTTTCCTCGGGTCTCTTCCCAGCTCAAATTGTAATGTCACCCATAACCATACATGGGTAAAACCATGGTCATGTCACTTACTTTGCTTATTTATAGATAGTACATGTCTGATAATACTGATTAATAAAATGCTTTAAAAAGAGAATAAATTTAATACAATTTAAAAACTTACACTTTAAATAAATGTATTAATATTTTGGATGAACTGTATTGAGTGCCATCAAATGCAGTACTTCCCCTCCCCTGATGGCACTAAGAGTTCAGTGATTCTGTCTTTATTAAATGTCATAGAGCATATCACAGTCTGATTTTAAGCTATTTACTGAACTTCCATACCTGTTTTTCATCACTGGTATTAGGTCAATATTAATACATTTGGCATTTTGGACTATGCTTAACACTTGTGTTCACTAAATGGTAGCTATAGTTCTTACTATGACTAATAGGACACATTATCTTTAAATTTTAAAGATTTAAGGTTTATGTGTACTCATTTATTCACAAATATTTTCTTGGTAATGTAACAATGATCTAGGTTCCAAGGATACAAGATCCATGTTCATCCTCCAGAAATATGGCCCCTAAACAAAAAAATTACAAATGTAATGAGTATTACCGGGGAAGAGAAGTGGGCAGAAGTAAGTAGGCTAAATCATGTGGAGATTGAAAGTCATGGTGAGGATTTCAGAAAGCTATTGAGGGTTTTAGGAGAGTATGAGGGCTCATAGGTCAGGTTTACATAAAAGATTACTCTGAAATGATTACTCCTTCCCAGGCCCTTGGCCCCCTTACCATTTAGTTTCTACTTACTCTTTGGAACTCCGTTCTCACATGACATTTTCTCAGGGAAGCCCTCTGTAGTACCCAAGATTACATCTGGTTTTCCTATTATACATCTGGTCTTTTCCCTTCGGAGTATCACAAATAGAACAGAATAGTTAACAATACTTTTTAAAAACTTGCATGTAAATAGGACTTAAAAACATATTATTCCATATGTATCAATTGTATTTGCTACTTAAATTCTGTCTTTAATTTTAAAAAAACAATTGCTTCAATTATATTTTAGTTGATTAAGTCCAACTTTATAATATCTTATTATATTCAAAATCAACACTTAAGATTATGTGTATATATAAATATATATAAATGGGCATGATTTTAAATATAAAAGACCATAATGTGTATATACTTTTAACACATAAAATTTTAGGATATTTAGGTAGTAATAGTATTCTAAATTATAACATCTTTTATTTGAAGCAAGAGACTTAACTCATATATATCACTTATTTAACATTCTATTTATAATTTTAAATATTTTCAAATTTAACATTTTTAAGACTAAAAGTAATTACTAAATTTTCTCTTAAAACTGTGGTGGTAGTGCTGAAATTCTTTTAACTCACTTTTCTTTGTTATAATATTTAGAGTCTTTTAAATATTTAGAAATCTATTATGAACAACATGTTTTCCTTATATGTAAGATGATCCAATTGATATTTTTAGCAACAAAAATCATGTTATGGGAGAAAGAGGAAGGAGTCTGATGTATTCATCCTAAAATGAAAAGGCTTGTGTAAATGAGATGTAAAAGGTTATGTAAATAAAGGAGGTTAAGACCCAAAAGGTTATGACACAGTTGGATCATTCTCATTACAGAAACATTAACATAGATGAGTACAATCTGCAGACCAGCTAAATCTAAATTGCACAACTCTACCCAAGGGAACTGAAACAATTTCAATAGTTTCCTCAAACATAGTGCTAAACAATTTGAGTTTGAAAAGGTTGCTAAGTTATTTAGAAGAACTGTTTAATTTTTAACAGTAAAATATTAAACCAAAGAGAGTTTTTGATCTATTACTTATTTCTAGAGAGTAATAAATTTATTATTCACATACTCTGAATGAGCTTTCATCAATCACTATGAGGCATTCAATCAAATTCATCTTGAAAAATGAAATGGCAAATGCATTTAAATTCAAGAAAGCCAATTTGGGGCAATTGACTATAATTAAGAATGTTCACTGGGACATTCTAGATTCATAAGTACATAAGAAAGAGTCTTGAAAACACTTAAAGTTAAATATCAGAGGTGGAATTTTAGCATCCTACTGAGATAAATGATATGGGAAAGAGTTTGTGTGAGTGACTGAACCGGTAACTGAGTGAGTGACTGGGTATGAGTATGTTTACGTGTGTGTGTGTAGAACCACAGTTCAGGTTGCCAAAAGGAATTGTAATTCTTCCTCCCTCCCACCAACCACCAAGCCCCCACTGGCCTCACCACCGTCAGAGAGAAATCGTATGGTCATGGGCCGCTCTCCAACATGAACACCGTCTGGGAAATGTGTCTCCAGGCTATGTTGTCATTGTGCATGTACTTAGGGGCCCTGATGAACGAAAGAACCTGAGATTAAATCAAGCCCAAGAGAGAATGATGTGGTCCAGAGACACTGTAAACTCAAGCTGTATGATGCTGCTGCTGGTATAGTTTCTTTTATAGCAAGTTTTTTTAAATAATTAGACTCACTCTAAAATAATGATAAGAAGTATAATATAGTAAATGCATGAACCAGTGACGTAGTCATTTATTATCATTATCAAGTATTAGGTACTACACATGATTGTATGGGCTACACTTTCATACAGCAGGCAGTGCAGTCGGTTTCTTCACACCAGGATCACCACAAACACATGAGTAATATATGTTCCACTGCAACGTTATGACATCACTAGGTGATAGGAATATTTTAGTTCCATTGTAATCTTAAAAGACCATATTTGTATATGCAGTTTGTTGTTGACCAGAAACCTCATCATACGGTATATGACTGAATTCTTCATCTTTACCCCTCCTATAGACTTGGAATCTTCTAAGTTTCTATATAAATTATGGAAAATTGATAGGAAAGGCCTTGACTTGTATACTTTAAGAAGAGTATGATCTGGTGGTATGGTATTAGGCAAATTGTACTTTCTGAAACGAAGCTTTTAGGGAGAAGTAAAAGCTTCCTGCTATCTACTTGAATCGAAACTGTTTGAGCAAAGAACGTACACAGTTACTCTTGCAAGCACAAGTCAGTTCATCCAGAATAAACTGTGCCTTCTTCTGAAGCAGGTCTTTTCATCATTAATTTGAAGCTTTAAAAAAGTTGGTACTTTTTCAAATGCAATTAAATGTGATGCCCTGAGCTTGCTGTAGTCCCAGTAACACCTTCAACTGGCTTCTCCCCAAAGAGTGCTATATTGGCATCACTGGCAGGCACTGTTGTCAATTTAATTAATACTTTTGACTGCATAATCTTCCAAAGAGTAGTTCTAAATTTAACCAAAGCACTTGTCATAATGTGAAAAATTAACAAATTTGTTGTCTTCATTCTTCCAACTACAAGACTTGAACAACCAGCAAGGATAGATCACTCAGACAGGTGCCACAGGCAGAGTGTGGTGAAGGCCAGAAGTTTGATTTAAAGGCTGTGGGTGTTGAGTACAGGACACATTCTCCCTCCTGCTCGCTCCGCTGCAGTATCTGCAGTGTTCTGCTTCCGGTGGCTGGCTCGCTCATCAGACGCCATTCCAGGAGTCATTCCTTTCGTGCCCAGCACAGACTTCAGTTTCTCTGCACCTTCAATTCCCTAACTTTTTTCTTTTACTATTGCCACTCTGCAAATTCTCAACTGATTAGATGAATACCCTATCACCTGGCTGTCCCACATCTAGGTGTATACCCAACAGAAATACATTGTTTGTGAATAAATGTACATATGTTCACAAAAAGACACACAAGAATGTTCCCAGCAACTCTATTCATAATTATCTCAGTCTGGAAACAACCCAAATATCCATCAAAGAGTAATATGTGAATTGTATTATCTTCATGTGATATAATATGGCAATGAAAAGCCATACTACTGAATAACACTTAAATGTAATGTTGAGAATAAGAGACCAGACAAAATAGTAATCACATACTGTATGATTCCATTTATGACCTTCAAAAATGGGTAACATTAATCAATGGTATGAATAATCACACTAGTGTTCACCTTTGGGGAATTGTGATTCGAAAGGAACATGAGAGAGAGATGATTTCTGCACTCTTGTGTGTATGATAAATTTCAATTTTAGAAGTTTAAAAATATACAAGGTAGATCCATATGTATTGATGTGGAGAGATATCCAAGTTATGCTGCTAACTTAAATAAAAGAGTTGTTGGTGGGTACATAAAGATAGAGTCCATATGTGTTAAAAAAAAAAAAAAGACTATCTCATATATGTGTATGTGTATAAATATATATTCATGTGTGAATGAATACATACACTTATACATTTATACACATACAAGAGAAAATAAGAGAGTGAGAAACTTGGCTTAATTTTTTCCCCACAAACATGAACCATTTTTGTTATAAAATTATTAATACAAAATTCAAGGAATATTTGTATCATACTACATTGGAACTATAAAACAATATTGTTTTCCAAGTCCGAAATGTAATATGTCTTGTCATGTGTTCATCTCTTCTTTTATACCTCCAATTCAAAATTTTCAGCTTTCTTTCTATAAGCCCTACATGACTACTGAGAGGTTATTTCTGTGTGTTATTTATTTATTTATCATTGCTCTTATTAAATAAATTGTTTGATAGCTAAGTTTCTCAAAATAGAAATCTAACCTTTCTTTCCTTATTTCCCATTTACTTTGAACCTATTCAATCCTAATGAAGCTATTCTGGAATAGATTATCAGCTGCCAAGTACAACAGATGGCTCTTTTTTTTTTAGCATGGCACTTTTAGACAGTTATAATTCATTAAGTCAATAAGTATTTGTTGATTACTTGATATATGCTAGACACAATGCTATCCATTGGAGGTTCAAAGGTAAACACAAGCCCTACCATCCAATTGCTTATACCTTAATGGAGCAAGCAATACACAAGTACTTACAGTACACTACGGTATGTGTTGATGTAAAGATATGCATAAGATTCTATGGACAAACATCAGAGGGGCATCTATCCAGGTTTCAATTATTAGAAATCACTTCCCAGGACAGATGTTGTATAAGTTGATACCTAACTCTTGTAAGGAACGTGAGAATGATGTACATTCTAGACATAGGTAGGATTATTTAATCATCTACAGAAGGTCAGAATCAAGAGAAAGAACAGCATATTTCAGTGAATGTAAGGAAATGCTAGTAATGAGATATGACTGGATTATAGAATTGGACGTAGGAAACTGTAGAAAGTTAGGCTACAACAATAAGCAGCAGGAGGTCATAAAGCCTTCAATGGCCTTCTGGAGAGTTTGGAGGTCAGTGACAAGCCACTAAAGAAAAAGGTAGGGGTTGATAATGTCAGAATTGCACTTTAGGAAACTGAATTAAAAACAGATGAGAATGGTGAGACCACTGGAAACAAGGAACCAAGGAACCCCTACTTGCTTTAGTAATCTAGACAGTGAAAATGAAGAGAAGGTAAGGTTCTAGAAATCATAAACAAGTAAAAGTAAGAGGACTTGGTAATTAACTGAATGTAGGAGGTAAGGATTGAGGGGGATCAAGGAGGAAAGCAAATTTCTAATGTGGCAGAGTGAATTGTGGCTCCATTGACTGAAATGAGATAAACAAGAAGAACAATTTTACAAGGGCAGGGAATGCGGTGGTGAGTTTAATTTGAGAAATGTAGGCTTTGAGCTGTTTGTGCAATTCAGTGGCAGGAAGTAGGATGTATGGGCCTGGTCTTCAGGAACCATGTTTGGGAAAGAGTGCTAGATTTGCTAGGTGAAAACATGCAGGTGGATAAGATCACTAAAAATAAAAACACAAACCAAATGATTAAGGGACAGACTGTGTTTGGACAGATTTGGATATGCATCTTACTTTTGCTGTCTGCATGCTCAGACTCTTTAATCTCTCTGTAAGTTGAGAATAATAATGGTATCTACCTGATAGAATTTTCTGTAGATTAAAATGTCATCTATAAAAAGCATTTACTGAAAGTAAGAATTTGATTAATGTTGGCTATTACTATTGTTGTGGTTGTTATAAGTTTGGAGATAAACTCTGATGACCTGATACCTTTAAGTGGAAAAGGGAAAAACAGCTCATGAAAGAATCTGAGAAGCAGTAGCTAGAGAGTTGGGAGGAAAATCAGGAGGATATAATGTCACACAGGCCAAAGCGAGGAAGGGGAGAAGGAAGGAGCATTTCAAGATGAAAATGTAGACACTTTTAAAATGCAGCGATAGAGGCAAGTAAAATAGGGGCTTATTATATGGAGCATCAAACTATCTTAATGAACATAGATTCATTAGTTCTTTAGAAACAAAGGCCAGATTACAAAGGCCGAGAAATGAATAGAAAGTGAGAAAAATGAAGACAGTTTTTATGGTCATTGAATGTGAAAAGAGAAAGCTGATCGAGAAAGATAGAGGGGACAGAAGTTTGTGTTATTGTTAACAAAGTGAGAGACTTGACCATGTAAACACTGACAGGAAGAACTCTTGTGGTGAGGGTGGTTGTAGGTACTGAAAAGAAATGATGGGAGTTAGTGAACCCTTACGGGTGAGGTGGGAGAGGGTGCACCCAGTACATAGGAACAGGAAGGTCCTTGATCAGGAGGGACATCTTCAACACTGTGACCTAAAGGAAGGGAGGCACGAGAAGGGAGCAGAACCTGGAGTTTGTAAATGCAGTGGGAAGAGTTTGCAGAAAGTTCCATCTCACATTGGTTTTTTTGTTTGTTTGTTTGTTTTGCTGTAAATGTCTGCTCTGAGTGAAGAGTGAGACAGAAAGGTCAAAGGTTTGGGGAGAAAGAAAATTTGAAAGAAAATTTCTATGTAAATTGAAAGAGGAAACCAATTAGAGAAACTCAGAAAGTATTTCAGGTAACTTAGCTCTCAGGACCTGGTTATTGTTGAAACTATTAATTTGTCAGACCTGGGTTTTGCTGGTGGGTGCAGGGGAAGGGAAAAATGACAAAAGTTGGGAGAAATGGCAAGAAAGGAGTTCAAACATTGGAGTATGACTAGAGAAGGAACTAAAGAAAGAAAGGAACTAGGGATAAAAATAAAGGGAGCAAGAAATTGTAGGTTCCAGTGAGGTTGTGAAATTGTGCTGGGAAGAACTAAAAGGATAAGAGTTTGTGATGCAAGAGAAAGTTGTGACTATTTCAGAAATGGAGCTCGATCTGAGGAAATAGGATCTGAGTTGAAGGCATGGAAGTGTCTATCTGAAACTGAAAGAACGTGAACATCAATGGTGTAGAGAAAGCCAAGTTACCAAGAAGCTAGGCTGCTCTCTGAAAGACCCAGTGATCACAGCAGTTACCCCCAATAATAACAGGAATAGTGGTAGAAAGAAAGACACATCAGGTGCTAAAATACGTAATGAATGAAAGATAATGGCTGGCAAGCTCATGAGCATAAAATGATGGAGGGTGACACCATAAAAACGTCATCAATGTCCAAGGAGGAAAGAGATGAGGAATCCAAAGAGTCCAGATGTAGCATTGAGTATAAGAATTGTGAGACTACCCACCTCCCCATCCCCTTGTTGGTGTGGGACAATGGGTGACACCCACTTAAGACTGATGCTGGAGAAGCCTGTTTGCAGTGAAGGCCAGGGACTGGGATCGATTGTCTATGTAGAGGGGAATGATATAGGAGAGGTAGATTACATAAGAGAGGCATCACAGAGGGTGGCATAGAAAGGTCTGGGAGGTGTTGGGTAGGGGACGGGGTGGGGCAGAGGAGAAGAAGCCCTTTCAACATGAGGATGAGAATATGGAAAACAACACACAGTGGAAGGCTGTAGATTAGGGGCACCAATCACAAATGACAAGAATGTGAGGCATTGTGGGATTCACCAGTTCTAATTGTAAGCATTTCGTGCCTAAACGATTGTGATAAACTCCTAACTGGCCACTCTTCTTCTAGCTTTGTTCTTTTAAATACCTTTTCCATGATATACCTGGGTTAGATTATATAAAATGTAGTTCTGATCCTGTCATTTATCTCCCTGATTTAAATCCTCCATTGAATTCATCAAATCTCCAGCACTAATTGCAAATTCCTAACATTAGCATTGTATGCAGGTTATCTGGTGACTGTCCACCCTCCCAGCCTTGTCTTCCCTAAGGCTCTAAAATGTACCCTGTCCCCCTGATACACTGAACTACATGACACCTTGGCAAACTCCACATACTCTAAATTGGGGTGTCCAATCTTTTGGTTTCCCTGAGCCACATTGGAAGAAGAAGAATTGTCTTGGACCACACATAAAATACACTACCCCTAACAATAGCTGATAAGCTAAAAACAAAAGGTTGCAAAAAAATCTCATCATGTTTTAAGAAAATTTACAGAATTGTGTTGGGCTACATTCAAAGCCATCCCGGGTCACATGCGGCCCGTGGCCACAAGCTGGACAAGCTTGCTCTAAATGGAGATAAGGAAACAAGAACATTCCAGGTGGAATAAACAATTTGAGGAGACGTATAGAGTGGGAGCTTTGAGAAATGTCAAGAGATACAATTTAATTGGACTCCAAAACATAATTAGGTAAGACACGAAAAAATAAGAATTGCTCACAGCTATGATTCTTGAATAAAGTAGTGCCTCTTTGAAATGTGTTAGTATGTAGGTGCTGTTAATTTTTCTCAAGGAGTTTAATTTTATGCACCTACCAGGCTAAATATTTTTTGTTAGGATAAACTTGTCTGATGTTGCTATTAGTAATTGCTGTACACATAACCTTTTCCTCATCTTCCCAAGTTTTGTATAGTCAATTTTTTTCATGTTGAGCGACATATTGGGTAAGAGGTACTCTTCACAGCACGTAACTCATAACTGACACCTTACAAAAATGTGTGTGAGTTTGTATATTTTTCAAAGATAATGAGGACAAAGATTTAAAATCTGTTCAAAGGTTTCCTGGCAAAACATATATGAATCATGCCAAAAAGGAATTTCATATTGACTTCAATCTGTTTTTGAAATATTTGTAGATACAGGCAACATCTCTTCCACTGGACCAAGATGTAACTCAAGTACTAATAACTTTGAAAATCCCTGATTTTAAGTTTGTACTTGAAAATTAAATGATTTTTAAACAGTTATACAAAGGCTGTCTGGAAAAACTCCAGCTATCGTCAATATAACACAAACGGTTACATGATTGGATATTTTGTGGATGGCCTTGTATGTTCAAGTTCTCTAAGTGAATTTATAGTAAAGAGAGTGGTAACTAAAAATGTGACCTGACTGCATCTTGTGAGGTCATGTAAATTGTCACTAATCTTCACAAAGTACTTCCATTCTGAATACTAGGTGCAGTGATTTGGGGTTTGGGAAAGTGCCTGGTCCACTAAGTCAGTAAAAGGCTTATCAAAAGGGTTCTCTGGGAGAAATTTGGTGTCCTCAGTTTCTGCTGACTTAAAATAAAAAAAAATAGAATGTATTTAAAGAACATAAGCTAGCAGATAATAAGATTTCTCAGTGTGGGTTCCCCCCGCCCCATTGATAGAAATAATCCTGAAATATTTATATTATTTCAAATAGGGTCAGTCCCTGCCCAGTGTGATGAGTCAAGAGTTAAAGTAGGTTCAGTTTACTGCCATCCCGTCCTGAAGTTCTTCAATCTACGAGGTGCTTTCGAAGTCCTGCAGTGGTTTAAGAACACTGGTGAGCTTTGCAATGAATATGGCCATTCGAATTATCGAATTTGGGATGCCTAGCGTAAAGTCTTGGCCCAAAATTCCAATAAAAATGTGAACACTCCCTTAGTGATCTCTCCCCTCTGGGCCCCACTTATGTGACTCAATGTCTGCCTCAAACTTTGTTTGCTTCCATCCAGTACTACGTCACCACACATCTGGCCAGGATTGGTTCTTTCATGTCTCTTAAGGGGCTTAATTCTGCATCCATACCCACAGGCAGCTGTTAGATTGGCTTTAACATAAACTTATAGCCTGGAATCCAAGCACTGCTAGTCCCCAACTCTCTCCATGTTTGTTGAGCTCCCATGGTGAATGGGACTTAGGTAGATAGCGTGTTTGAAAAGAAACGTTCTTCACAGAATTTTCCACCAGTAAATCAGGTGAGAAATAAAAACCATTGCCTAAATTGAATAAAAAGAGAAAATTTTAAATTTAAATGTTGGTATTTGGTTATTATGGTATAAGATTATCACCAAAAAAAATAGGTAAAAATATTTATTTTGATGAGTGGTTAAAAAATTAATTTATAATATTGGTTATGGCCAATAGAATTCTTAACTATTTTCACTTTGGATCTTTGAGTTAGAATCTAACTTTTGGGGATAAACAGATGAAGGTTGCTACCTTGTATAAGGTGAAACAGGGTTTTTCATTTAAAAAAATGGAATATAAATGAAAAGCAATGTACTTACATATTTGTGAGATTCAAGCCATCTAAAAAAGTGAGTATAAAGAATGAGTCCAAGCTTTTCTCCTCCAATAAGAAATCTATAAACTAAAGATTCCTTTCTTTTCTGTGTTGAGAATACAGCCTAATGCCCTGGGTGGTTTCTTTCTCAACATAGAATTGATTCTTAGAATGACATTCACTTGGAATGTGGCACTTTGGGATAGACACAATTGTTTCTACCTTTGTCATTTTGTACAAAAGATATAATGGGAGAACTATTTTCTCCCAAAATTAATACTTAGACCTAGGAAACTAAACAATGTCATTTTGTATGTTTGTAAAAAACAAAATAGTTTTGCTACTTTAAACCATGTAGAGGAAAAAGGCAATTGAATGAATGGTATCTTTATCAGTAGGAATATACCAGAAGTCATTAAAAATAGAGGCATATGAAATACTTAAGGATACAGTTAAAAGTGTGTTGTGTTGAAATTTTTGAAAAGGATTTTTAAAATGGGACAGATTTTTGCAGACTAGCAAAAAAAAATAATGGAACTTTATAAAAAAGGACTACAAATATAAAAATGTTTTCAATGTATGCTTCTTATCTCTTTTTTTTTGAGAAAAGAAGTTGTGTAAAAGAGAGAACAAAATGTGCTTACATAACCAGTGAATACTGGAAAAGACAAATTATGCATTTATGATTAAGTAACTTCTCTTAACTATAACAATAAATCACCATTGTTCTTTACTTTACAATTGATTTATAATTCTAATGGACCAAGATGGTATATTTATTGAGCTATAGATAAAAATTTTAAATCATAGACTTTGAATGAACCAAGTGTGACCCAAGCATCATGGCTGGAAAAAAATTAGAAACTAATGATCAGTATATATCTGGTATTGTTCATGTAGTTTTTTTCTTATTCTTCCCCAGAGTTCATAGGTATATTTAGTGATTATGGAAAAAAAGATGACTAATAATCACCTAACTCAACAAGTATCTTACTATGAAATATATTTATGAGCAATAAATTACTTCTATATACATTGATGAGAATTTAGCTTTAAACTGCCCTCCCACTAAACACAAAACTTGATAATATTATATTTATTAATCAACATATAAATAGTAAAGTATTATTTTTATTAATTATTAACATTTTACCAAATTTCTTGATAAGAACTTTCTACCATTGTCTTCAAGTTAGAATTCTAATCTACATACTAAAATTTATTTTAAATTGCCCCTATTATTTTTGCTTTTATCTTTATCAGTATTCCAAATCCTCAAAAGCTTGCAAATTTAGCCTTTTTAAATCTGAAATTTGTTTACTGAAGTATCTAAAATAATGAGAAAGAAAAATGATTGTTTTTGTTGGTAAATTAATCAGATTTTTTATACAATTTCTATACAATGCAACATTGATTTAGAATATTGGCCTTCTTATAATTAAAGAAGATAATGTCCTAAAAATTGTGATAGCTTTCTTTCAAAAATTTTTTCAGGGAATTGTTATAGGGGTGAATACATTTTTCTATTAGTAATATAATATATCAAATCTGAACCTAAAGCTAGAAGACATTAAGCAGTAACAATATTTTCCATAAAAGAATTCAGTATGAATTTCCAACAGCATTTCAAATTCAACCTGAAAAAAATCAATTTGCACACAATTTCTACAAGTTCAATTATTCACTAAGATGTGCTTACAAAATCAGTATGAGTCATTTTATACCTTCTTTGCATAAGAGAAAATGGAAATCCAGTGAGGTCATGCTTTTGCCTCATCTTTTAGATAGAAAATAGGTTCATTGTTCATGTTTCCTAGTTTACTGTTATTTTCACTTCAGAGAAGCTCATTTTCACAGTTATATACCTGAAATTACCATAGTCTAGAAAACAATTTAGATTAAAGTGAAAATGACCTTTAATATTGGTCTTATATTTCTGATGGTCACCATCATCAAATGCATTATCATTTTCATAGGTGAACATGAATATTTTATAAGCTTATAAACAAGTTATTAAGTGCTTCACTCAAAGGTTTGTATTTTTTGTTTGTTTGGTTTTTTGTTTTTGTTTTTGTTTTTCCTGTCTCTAGATTATTTTTAATAATGAACTTTGAAAGTATAGAACTGAACCCTAGGTAATATTTGACACTGTAAAAATCTCTTAATATGTAACTCACCTAGGGGAGATTATACAAGTGCACCTCATTTTATTGTACTTGGCTTTATTGCTCTTCACCAATATTGAATTTTTTATAAATTGAAGATTTGTGACAACCCTGCATTAAGCAAGTCTATGGTACTCTTTTTCCAATAGCATTAGCTTTCTTCATGTCTCTGTATCATATTTTGGTAATTCTCACAATATTTTAAACTTTTTTTTTCAAACTTTTTTATTATTATACTTGTTATGGTGATCTGAGACCAATGATCTTTGATGTTATTATTTTAATTGTTTTGAGGTGCCATGAACTGAACCCAGATAAGATGATGAACTTAATTGACAAATGTGTGTCTTCTGACTATACCATCAACCCAGCATTCTTCTCTCTCTCCCTCTCCTTGGGTCTCCCTATTCCCTGAGACACAACAATATTGAAATTAGGCCAATTAATGGCCTCTGAGTATTCAAGTGAAAGGAAGAGTTACACATCTCTCACTTTAAATCAAAAGCTAGAAATGGTTAAGCCTAGTGAGGAAGCCATGCCAATAGTTAAGATAGGCTGAAAACTAGGACTCTTGTACCAAACAGCCAAGTTGTGACTGCAAAGGAAAAATCATTGAAGAAAATTAAAAGTGCTACTCCGGTGAATACATGAATGATAATAAAACAAAGCAGGCTTATTGCTGATATAGAGAAAGTTTTATGCTGGATAGAAGATCAAACCAGCCACTACATCCCATTAAACTAAAGCCTATTCTAGAACAAGGCCCTAACTCTCTTCAAGTTGATGAAGGCTAGAGAGGTAAAGAAGATGCAGAAGAAAAGTTAGAGAAGCTAGCAGAAACCACTCCATAACATCATTGTGCAGGTGAAGCAGCAAGTGCTGATGGAAAAGCCACAGCAAGTTATCCAGAAGATCCAGCTCAGATAATTAAAGAAGGTGGCTACACTAAACAATAGATTTTCAATGTAAAGGAAACAGTTTTATATTGGAAGAAAATGCCATTTAGGACTTTCATAGCTAGAGTCCATGACCGGCTTCAAAGCTTCAAAGGACAGGCTGACTATCTTGTTGGGGAATAATGCATCTGGGGACTTTAAGTTGAAGCTAATACTCATTTACTATTCCAAAAAATCTAGAGCCCATAAGAATTATGCTAAGTCTATACCTGCCTATGCTCTCCAAATGGATCAACAGAGCCTGGATGATGGCACATCTATTTAAAACATGGTTTCCTGAATATGTTAAGTCCACTGTTGAGACCTACTACTCAGAAAAAAACAATTTTAAAATATTACTACTCAATGACAGTACACCTGGTCACCCAGGGACTCTGGTGGGAAAGTGCAATGAGATGGATATTGTTTTCTTGCCTGCTAGCACAACATCTATTCTACAGCCTGTGGATCGAGGAGTAATTTCAAATTTCAAGTCTTGTTATTTAAGAAATATATTTTGTAAAACTGTAGCTGCCATAGGTTGTCATTCCTATGATGGATCTGGGCAAAGTAAATGGAAAATCTTTGGAAAAGAATTCACCATTCTACATGCCATTAAAAACTTGTTTGAGTCATGGAAAGAGTTGAAAATATTAACATTAATAGGAGTTTGAAAGAAGTTGATTCCTGGGAGTCCCCTGATGGTGTAGTGGCTTAAGGCTTCGGCATTGGCGCTGTCAGCGCTGCGGCCTGGGTTCGATTCCCAGGCAGGGAGCTACCCACATACCAAAAAGCAAAAAAAAAAAAAAAAAGTTGATTCCTACCTACATGGATGACTTTAAGGTGTTCAAAATTTCAGTGGAGGAAGTAACTGCAGATGTGATGAAAATAGAATTAGAATAAGAAGTGGAGCCTGAAGATATAACTGAATTGCTTTAATCTCAGGATAGAACTTAAAGGAATGCGTAGCTGTTTCTCGCGGATGAGCAAAGAAAGTGGTTTCTTAAGATGGAATCTACTCCTAAAAAGATGCTGTGAAGAATGTTGCAATGACAACAATGAATTTAGATTATTACATAAACTTAGTTGATAAAGCAGAATCAGAGTTTGAGTGGGTTGACTCCAATTTTGGAGTTCTACTGTGGGTAAAACACTATCAAACAACATTGCACGCTACAGAGAAATAGTTCTTAAAAAGAAAAGTCAATTGATGCAACAAACTTGATTGTTGTCTTATTTTAAGAAATTGCAACAGCCACCCCTACATTCAACAACCACCACTTTGATCAGTCATCAATCCTAAGGCAAGACCTTCCACCAGCAAGAAGATGACGACTCACTGAAGCCTCAGATGATGGTTAGTGTTTCTTAGCAATAAAGTATTTTTTAAGTAAAGTCTTCACATTTTTTTGATATAATGCTATTGCAAACTTAGTAAACTACAGTATAGTGTAAACAACTTTTATATGTACTGAGAAATTAAAATTTTTTGTGTGACTCACTTTATTGAAGTTGTCTGGAACTGAACCCACAATATCTCCAAGGTATGCCTATATGTGTACAGCACAGTGCCTAGTAAGCTAAGCTTTTCCTTTTCGAAACAAAAAAGAAAAAATCAAGTTTTCATCAATTTTGAGGTGTATGAAAGAAAATGTTAGCTAGAGCTAAGCAGATATGCATGTATGAATGGGTTATTTGAATGTGAGATAATAGGGAATAGTGGGAGAAATATAAGGAAAAATGAATGCATATCCCACTTAAAAGCATTCAAGCACAAAAGTTTTAAAATCTGTGTTAATCATTGACTACTCAAAATAAACAAAGGCTCTCTCTAATCCTTGTTTAGTTGGAGTCAGAAAACACAAGTCACCTCAAAGTATGTATTCTTTGTTCTGAGAGTCACTAGAAGAGAGAAAAATATTTCTATCAACAGAGAAAGCTACTGGAAAGAAAAGGGACTTCAATCTAACTTATCCCCATGCTCAGGATTTGAGATGGTCTGACTGGGGTTTCATTGGTAGAAAAAGACACCTATTACTACAAAGAGAATGTTGTCATGATGTAAGGGAGAATCTCAAGGCTAGGATCAAGAAGTTTTTAAGTATGCGGCTGAGATTGGAAGTCCTTTGAAGCCTCATTGCCTCACCATCTAGGTACAAAGTAAATATTCTACATATGAATGTAACTGAAAAGCTATCACCTGGATGCCACATAGAGAAATGTAGCCTAACAAAGATTTCATGACTGAATGAAAAAGGATAGCCCTTGCTGTTTGCAAGGGACACATTACAACAGCAACATTCTGTGATGGAAACAGGCAAGGCTTACCCTGAATCAGGGAGCTGTGGCGCATTGATCAACACATCACACTGCTCACCACCTCATGATTGGAAGCAGCCCCAACAACTTCGGACCTGAATAAATCTTGGACAACGGTTCCAATGGTGTCCTAGAGGGAAGATTCTGCATTTCTGCCTTACATAGCTAATAGCAATAGAGAAGGGGTCAAGTAATTCACTAAAGAAATTGAAAAGATATCATATTTTATAGTTCTGGCTAGAGAAGTGGTTCTTTCTGGTTCTATCTAGTTCATCAAGTAATCAAAGATTCATGAATATATGTATTCAGATAGAGAATCCTAATTCAAATTCTTATTTAGATCTTATAGTATTATGGTTCCCTTTTTCAATAATTCTTAAACCCATAGTTAAAAGTGTACAATTTGTCTTTAGAATATTTTTAGCTATATTTAATAAATGAAATCAGGTAATGAAGATATGATTTTGCATTTGCCTCACACTTTTCATTTTGCTTATGTTATTTCATTTCAGCATCACTGTGTTAGGCTAAATTACTGTTTTGGTATTCAAGACTCAGAGGATAAATAATATTTGAAAAATTAAACTAAACACTCAGGTCTTTTGGACTAGGTCACTGTGCATGAAAAATAACAAAGAAACACACACACACACATAAAAGGCAAGTGCAATTTAAAAGACCTTAGGATTAAGGGCATAAAGGGAGTTGGTATTTCTCTCCCTGCCCACTCTGGCCAATGTCCATTGCAACTACCTTCCTCTTTTAATTATCTGGAGCAGAAACGGAAGAAGAGGAAGATGACAATAGTACTCGTCAAAAGAGGAACCGGAAAAGAGATCTTCCTTATTCCCCAGCTTCTTCACCTTTCCCAAAATGCAGTCACAGGGCTCTCGCGTAGGGTTCACACGGGACCGTGTTCTGAACCAAGAGGCCTGTGACCCGCTCCAGAGCCTGTGCCTGGGATCTTCCACGTGGCTGTGGGGAGCTTCCTTTTTGAAAACCTCACTTGGTTAGTCTGTATACCAACATGAAGGGACCCCTGCCTGCTGCCTGCAAGGCCTGTCTTACACCCACTTTGAAGTCCTAGTAGAAAAGCTGTTTGATTAGCAGTATTTTCACTATCATACAATTTGTTTATACAGACCCTAATGAATCAGTCTGCGTTTAAGTCATTATAAATCACATTTTTCTATCTTTGCATTTTTCCATCTCTTATAGTTCATTTACCAGAAATGGATTAGCTCATAAATTGAGTTTTGAAATAAAACCATGTTGTTTTTAAATATTTTCCTTCTGTTTTCAACTATTAAAATGCGTTATAGCTTGAGGAAAGTATATAAAACATCAAAAGAAAGGTCAATATTGAAATTGAAATCTTGTAATAGAATTTTATGAAAAATTTGAATATGATTAGTTTAGTCTAATGTTGCTAGAACTTCAGCTACTTCCTTTTATTAGATCAGTTGGTTACCATAGCACTATTCAGCTCTTACTCAATTCTAGTAAAAGGCACTTGGGTAGAATAAGATTGGAATATTGGCGCTTAGGTCACTTTCTTCCTTAGAAAAGACAATGCTTAGGGAAAAATTACATTAGAAATAGTATTAGATACAAAGGAAAACTGATACATGAATCCATATGAAAGTCAATAAATATTCTTTTGCATATGAGACTAATTTACCTGATTGAATTCTAAGATTCCTCTGTCCTGAGTTCTCCTGGTTCCTGGGCATTAGGTCTGTACCACTTTGTTTCAATTATTAGGACTTTGTATTGTCATGAGACATACTAGGCAAGACCCCACCTTCCTTGTTCTGCTTTTTCAGAATTGTGCTGTACCATCCTCCCCTCATGTTGATTTCAGATGCACTTGATCTGGTTCCATGTAAAATACTATTAAGAATTTTATTTGAATTGCATTACGTTTATGAACTAATAAAGGGGAAATTGACATATTTCTAGTTTTCAGTCTTTTTATCCATTACCCTGGCAAATTTTCGTATTTATTATGTCCTTCACTTTTTTTTAAGCAGTTTTTATATCTTTTGTGAATTTCATTTCTGTGTGTTTGCATTTTTTGTGTAGCACTCATTTTCTTTAAGAATTTATATTTGGTTACTGCTGATACACAGAATTGTTTCTGTGTGCTGATTTTTTTATTTGGGAACCATTTTATACTCTTTTTTTAGTTCAGTCATTTGCATATTTTCTTAGATTTGATGTATATTCTGTCACCTACAAATGAAAATCATTTTGACTCCTTTTTCCCTCTCATTATGCTATTTCTTTAAATTTTCTGGTTTTAGTGCATCATTGAGGTTCTTCAGTAAAATATTGACTAATTGGCCTAAACTGGTTTCAATTAAAATGCTTCTAAATGTTTTGCCACTAAATAATTGTAGAAGATTTTGGTAGTTATTGTTTACCAAGTTAAGATAGTTCTCATATATTCATAGCTTGCCAAGAGTTTATATGTAATAACTTAAATTTTATTAATGCTTTTGGAAACTGTTGAGATGTTTTATTTACCCTTTAGTCTGCTAATATAGTGTGTAGTTCTACTGGTATTTCTGATGTGAATCTGTCCTTATACACCTCATATAAACCCTCTGGATCATCACATATTATTTTTTAATACTGGTGGATCTGATGGGGTAATAATTTAGGTTTTCACACCAATGTTTGTATTGTGTGACCTTCTTATTGGTCTTCCCACTCTTCCATGCCTTCCTTCTAGTGTATGTTCCACACATCTGCTATTGATCCTTCCCAATCAGAGCATGTTACTGAAACTGAAAATCAAAGTCTCTAACAGAGCTCTCCAAACCCTGTATGAGCCATTCCCCAAAGTCCCTGAATGCATCTCCCGTCCCATTTCCCTTGCTCAGCCCTCTCCTTGTGATTTCTTGAACCAATCACATGCATTCATTCTTGTCCCAAAGCACTGTCCCTCATGTTCTCTCTACCTGGAATGCTTTCCCCCAGTTACCTGTGCTCCCCACCTTTTTGGGTCTGCTCAAATGTCACTGCATAAGTGAAGCCTTCCTTGATGACTCTATATAAAATAGTGCCCCCTCCTCTACTCTTATCCTCTCAACCTTATTTTGCTTCAAAGAACTTTTCATCACATGACATATTTTATATTTATGTGTTTATTTGTAGTTGTTCCTCAGACAACTAAAATGTGAGTTCATGAGTGCAAGGGTTTGGTTTTGTTTTGTTTTTAATTCTCATAACTTGTATCCCCATCAGTGAACATGCCTGGTTCATAGAAGGTGCTCAAGAAAATTGGAGATCGCGTTATGTTAGGTACCTGCCATGGTGCGTGTGTGAAGAAAGTGTTCATTCACTCATTCAGTACATCTGTGTGGCACATTGCATGTGCACACCTGGGGTTCCGGTTTCTGAGAGTGACTCTGTGTCTACTCTCACAAGGAGAAAGTCAGCTGCTTAGTCATTTGTCCATTTCAAGGCATAAAATCTTTCTAAGCATCATTTTCAGTCAAGGCAGTCTTTTCCTAAATCCTGGCTTTGTGCTAGGATTTCAATTCTAACTCTCTGACTACAAGGAGACTTTACACTGGATTCATTTTCCGTTTTAATGTGAGACTAATAATGCTCCCCTCACACCAGCCTCTTGCCCCACCCTGCAACCACAGCCTATGTTTGGTTTGGTTTTGGTATCAACTAGCATTGTACTTCAGCTACTGCTCTCTCTGACTTGGAAATTCTTCTTTATTTCTGGCACATGAGGATTTCTCTCTTGGATTAATGACTGGCTATTTATTCAAAACATTTGTTAGCTTTTAGCCACCATGTCCATGTACTGGTGATAAAAGACACTCACCGAAATCTTTTTACCTAGATGAGAAACTGTGCTTATAACTCTGTATACTATGGGTGATGAAAAATTGTGCTGATTCATATCTGTGGCAATGTGCCCTTAGGACTATGGTGAAAAATAAAAATGTTAGTTCTTTCTATATTGATTTTTCACCTCATTGTTCTTAAAAATGTTCTTTTAAAGGTCCCATTTCTAAATCTTCTATTATCATTTCATGACTGTTTTTGTGAATTGTTGGTATTTCATAGTGCTCTGAGTGTAAATTATTATTCTAAAGATCCTAACTCATATTCAGAATATAACACTGGAGTCTTAGGCATAGGTTATTTTACTTCATCTCAAGGTGCCAATAAAATATGTTTGAAAAAGCTCTCACTGAAGATAACTTAGTATAGAATCTCTTAAAATGAGCAAAGATAAAAATACTCAGAGAAGGTTAAATGCACAGGAGAGCCCTAGATCAGAGTAAGAATACATTTATAATTGAACAGTTTTTACAAAACTCAATAGAAATTGAGCAGAATTGTTTTTCTGCCTTTGCCCTGCCAGTTCTGCAATGCCACTGTTAGGATTCCTTTGCTGAGGAGCCTGGAACACCCTGTTTCATCCAAGAGTTGGCTGAATATATTCAACATTTATTAGATAATTTAGCCATATTTCTTTGAAAGGGAATGCACTGCCAAAATTTTTATTATTATTTCCTTCCTTCCCTCCCTCCTTTCTTTCATTCTTTCTTCCTTTCTTTCCTTCTTTTTTTCTTCTTTATTTTGTTTTTTAGGTTCAGTGGATTTTTTTTAATGCCTTTATACCAAAAATACTAATGAGGGGAAAATATTCAGGCATTTTTTTCCAAACATCACACACTAATTACTTTGAAAACAATGCTAAAACTAGCAAGTCTAGATCTCACATGGCTTATGTCTGCATAATGCAAAAAGTATTATTAATAGATTAACTCATTGGTCCCAAGTGGTGGTATGCGTATCCCCCGGGGTATGGGCTGGGCTGTTCAGGTCTATGTGAAAGATAATCAGTAATGATGAAAAAACAAGTAAAGGAATGCAAAATGTTAATTATGGAACAGTAAATGTTAAGTTTGAATCACCGTTAATGGAAACATTTAAAACTTAGATCACAATAGCGAATGATGATTGGTGAAAGCATAGCTATGAACCCTTCCCCCAAGCCGCTCTTCTACTATTTATTACACACAGTTTCAGAACAATTCATTTGCAACATTTCTAGAACTTCCCCACACATATAAATGCATCTATAGCCCAGACTGTTTGATCAGTTTTATTTTTGACTGAGTAAAAGTAAGTGTGTTGTCTTTAATTGTGATTCTTTACAAATAGTTTCTTTATTCAATGTTTAACCTAGTTTCAGTTATTATTGTCAGTGATTTTTAAGTGTGTCAGTTATGGATCAGTGGTTAAAAACAGGAACAGTTAAAAAAAACCAAAACTATTAATAGATGTGGATTATAACCCATCGCCAAGGACTTCCCAACACATGTCTGCATCTATGAGTCCATCCACACCAGGAGATAGTAAAAAGGTGCGTGCCTCAGACACCACACAGAAGGAAAGGAAATACTCTGAAGGGCATATTAAATACAGGTTTTCATTTGTAGGGCATGATGACTCTCCTAAACCTTTATGTGTTGTGTGTGAGTAAATATTATCCAATAGTTGCATGAAATCCTCACTACTCATGTGACATTTAGAAACTAAGCATCCTATGTATAAAAACAAAGAAATACATTATTTTTGGTACTTAGAAAAATGTCCAGCTCTTACTTCATACAAGATGTCAGGAAAGAAAGACAATGAGAATGCAGTTGAGGCTTCATATGGTATTGCTTATCACATAGCTAAATGTGGTAAAAACCACACTATAGCTGAAGATTTAATTTCTCCTTGTATTAAGGATACTGTTTTTTGTATGTCTGGGGAAGAACATGTTTGCACAATGAATACTATCTCTTTTTCAAACAGTACAATATCATAATGAATTCAGGAAATATCTACAATGTTGAAGCTGTAGCAGTAGATAGAATTAGAAAAAGTAAATTCTTTTCCATTCAGTCGATGGAAGTGTAGATGTTGCTAATTTATCTATTTTGCTTGTCATCACAATGTACTTGATAGGAAATGAAATTGAGGTAAACCTGTTGATTTGTTACCCACTGACAGAGTGTACTACAGGTGAAGATATTTTTAATGCAATCAATGTTTATTTCATTAAAAAGGACATTAGTTGGTTGAATTGTTGTGGTGCGTGCGCTGATGGAGGCAAGCCTATGTCAGGTTGTTTTATAGGCCTAAGTGATCAAATTAAAGAAAAAGCTCCCCATGTACCATGGAGTCACTATGGCATTCATAGGCAAAGTCTTGCATCCAAGCTTCTTCCTAGTGAACTGAAAGATGTTCTTGATGAGGCTGTGGAAGTTGTAAATTTTATGAAGTCACAACCACGAAACTCCAGGTTGTTTAAAGCGCCATGTGAAGAAATGAACAGCATTCACAGCACATTCTTTTGCATGCAGAGGTAAGGTAGCTATCTTGTGGCAACATACTTAAACGGATGTTTAAATTTCGACATGAAGTCCAGGTATTCTTTGAAGACCACTGTTTCCCTTTTACTTTAAAGTTTCAGGGCAGTGATTGACTTCAGAGTCTTGCATATTTATCAGATATTTTTCTAGAAATAAACAAACTCAACTTGGGACAAAACAGCTCAATCACTGTATTCAAAGTAACTGACAAAATTGAGTCAGTGATTAAACAAATGGACGTTTGGAAAGTGTGTATTAAAAAAGGTCAGTCTGAAGTTTTTGAAACTCTGCACAACTTTTTGCCTGAGAACGACTTGCACCTATCCCAAAACGTGAAAGAGAATATTTTAAGTCACTTGGAAGGTCTTAAAGTGTACTTTTGTAAGTTCTTCCCTCAACATGGAAAAGAAAACTGGATTATAGATTTCTTCAATGAAGAATTCTTCAAGGAGGCTAAAGTAGCAATTAATGAAAAAGAGCAATTAATCAAACTTTCAACCAATTCTTCTTTAAATTCTGATTTTATAAGAAATCATCTATTATCTTCTAGGTAGATGTCAGTGAGGAATACAAACATGCTCAGTGAGAAGGCACTCAAATATCTCTTGCCATGCACTAATACTGAACTAGTGGAGAGAGCTTTTCCTTCTCACACCTTCATAACAATAAGTACCGCAACAAGCTTAATACAAGTCTGGATTTAAGACTGTATCTTGCATCTTTTGAGTCTAATTTCAGGAAACCAAATGCACCAAAGCAAGCTCAACAATCTCACTAATAATGTTTCAATGGCTAGGGATCTGCATAACAATGATTGCAGACTTTTCAGATAACAAATATTATTAAACAAATAATAAATTAAAAGTTTGTTAAATACTTGATCATCATTATCAATATTTAACTATATTATGAATATCATAAAATTAAATCTGTGGTTTGTATTTTTAGTGTAATAATTTTTCTTTCCTAACTTATTACCTGATTTCCACTATTTTACATTAAGCTAGGCACAGATCAAATGTGTCTGTATTTAGAAGCAGCTGTTTTAAAACAAGGGGTACAATTTATAGAAATGGCTTTAAAAGGGGTCCACAAGTTAAAAATGGTTTGGAACCACTGGGTTAACTGGACATGCTGTTCCCTAAACTTAATCACATTAATGAATAACCCAGTTAAAATTACCTTTGTCATCTTGTATAGCAAAAGAATTGACTAACTGAATAGGTTTAACAGAAGATCTAAAGATGATTTACATTGTGTTTTACCATCCATGTGAAAGCTACTTCAGACTATTCTCAGAATTTTAGGAAAAAAATCATGATTGATGTACTTATCATTTTTCATAATATGTAATAGTCATTCAGAGCAAAAGAATACATTTGAGCATTCTGTGTTCAAGTTTGTTAAGAAGTAGAATCAAGTACTAAGTAAAAGCCCAAACTCCTGAGCCAGGCTGCCTGGGTTCAATCTATTTACTAGCTGTGTAACCTTGATAAATTACTTTATCTATAAAGATACCTTTTGATTACAATAGTATAAGGTTGTCATGGGATAAAATGATTATATATAAAATGCTTACAAAGGGCCTGGCATATGCAAGTACATTGTAACTGTGAGCTCACTCTTTTTCTCTCTTATTCACACACTATAGTGTTAAAAAATTATGTTTCCCATAACGGTGCTACATACATACATAAACATAGCAATGAGACCACATTTATCTTCACTCAGTTTTTTCATCAGAGATACATTTAGAATTAAGTTATATTAATCTGAGAAAAGACCCAGTTGGGGCCAAGCTTGTCTAGTATGGCTTTTTCTAGATGAGAGTAACAGTAATTCAATCCTTACAGTAGTTATCAATTTAAGTATATTATATTTTTAAGATGGTAAGTAGCAGATTAAAAAAACTATTCAGAAATTATATATTCCAGTTATCCTCCAACCATTTCTTCTCACACACACACACAAAAAATAAAGAATAATACAACCAAAAAAAATCTTGACAAAATAGGAAAAAAATAATAAATCTGGAACAGAAAATTTCCTATTAATTTTCAAAGCTCCATTCTCAACTTGCCTTTTCCTCCAAATACACAATTATGAAATCTACATTTCAAAATACTAAAAATAAGATTATTATTGTTACATAAAATTAATTACATTAAATACTTATAACATTTGAAAAGATAAAGCTTCTTTACTAGTGTAGAATTCATAACACTGACATATTTTTTTATTTTTATAGCATGAATAAAAATTACATTAGATAGTAATGAAATGACTTAGTTTGTGCCCCCAAATTTAAATATACCACTCTTGGATAACAGGTAGTGTAAATTCTCCAACACAAAATATGCTGAACATTTCATCTGTATATTTTTCAAGAAAACATGAAACAATTAGTTTTCTAACTTGAAATAAACAGAATTAAGGAACTAAAGTACAATCAGAATATATTCTTAGCCATTGAAGCTTATATTACTCCTGATCAAGTATATATTACATACAGCATATGAATAAATTCAGTTGAAAAGTAGCCCAACTTCTATATCAAAATAGATTTTCTAATTTTCTAATTTTATACCACTGAAAAAAAATGTATCTGTATGAAAATATTTTTATTAAATCCAACCCTGAAAGCAAATACTTTCCTCACATATTTAGAAAAGTGTGTACTTTCCTTTCTTTCTTCCCGTGCAGAATATCTTTCATTTGCCCCTAGAGATGCCCCTGCCACTTCCCACCTGCTCGCTACTCCAGAACACTTGTGGACTATAATGGGCTCCCTTACCCACCGACTTGCTGTTGGGTTTGGTTAACGAAGAACCCTGGAATGAGACAGAAAGAAGGTAGAGAGTGAAATTACAGTATTTATGTCACAGACAGACCCCTCAACCGAAAGTCACGGTTCCTGGCAGGCAGACCCCTTCCATGTCTTTGGTTTTCAGGGATTATTCTCTGTCCCATGCCCCTTCCTACCTGACTGGATAGTCTGGGCTCCAGACACCATTCCTTCCTCTTGTCCCTTTTTGCCTGCGGTTACAAGCTCTGGTTACTGCAGTATCCTCTGTAGTTTCCCCACAGCTGACCCACTATAAACACCTCCTTTATTAAACTGTTGTCAAATTACAATTTGAGGATGCCATTTCGTCACACTCAAAATACTCAACGTTTTCTGCCAAGGTCATGACTGATAGATACCTTACTTAAAAATTGTGTAAATACCTCAAAATATATCCTTTATTTTGCTCTAGAAAACAGTTTACACTAAGAACAACAGTTGGGTTTTGTTCATTTTTAGTGCCTCTTAATATTTTTTGTTGCCACCTTTCTTCACCTTAGTTCTCCCAAGATACATAATGCCTGGCCCCTCGACTGCCCCAGCATTTCACATCTAGAGTTTCTTTTCTGTTTCCCCAATATCAACATTTACTTATCTTATTTTCATTTGCTTAGACACCTGGGAATTGTGTTAACATTATATTGGTTATCATATTTTCAGGTTGACATCTTTTTTGGAAGCAATACCTTAATTCAAGGAATTGTAGTAGATTTAAAAGGATTTTTCCTTTGCAAGTAATGACACACATTACCTAACAACACCATTCTGTTAGTAACTATTGAAAACCCATTATCTGTAATGTATAATAAATAAATTTACTATCATTATGTTCCTAATTTTAAAAGTTTAAAAAAGGATATAATTTAAATATATAGAGATCTTAACAGCTTATTTATATATAACTGAATTCTGTTAATGGTCATTTTATGGAGATTTTTTTTTTTACTAGGCAGTCAATTTTTTAAATATTCAATGTTATTTTTCATGTTTAAAGAGACTCCAAAATGTACTTTAGTAATATTTTCTCTTCACAAGTAGTAGAAAATCACAAACCATTTAAGTCACACTGAAGGCAAAATACCACCTGTTTACATAAAAGTTGCCTTCAATTATTCATGATCAGAATTATAAAATGATAGATCTCCTATATCAGCTTAACAGATGAGCTGCATTTAAGTGTAAGGTTTTAAGTTGGTGTGATTTAACTCCCAGTTCTATTTGTCAAAATTGATATTTAAGTGATGGTGAACAATAGGGGTCTAGACTGAGTGATAAGAAGCGGTTTCGATGAAGTATCACAAACCCCATTAATGGTAAAAAAAAAAAATCTATTTTCTTTAGTAATTAAATATCTATAGTAGTTATGTGATGACCTGGGTTTAGAAATTATTGTGAAAAAATAAAAATATTGTATTAATGATGTCAATTTTTTAAAAATTGATAATAATATTGCATTTTTCTTGATCATTTTCTCATCAGGTTTCAAATTAACTCAAATCGACAGAAACAGCATCTATGTCTTGATAAGTGGGAGTAAATCATGCTTACAATAAAAACACAATACAGAGAATTTTGAAAAGAAACAGAAGGCAGATTTTAAAATATGAAAAGTAGTGTATAGTTACAGAATCAGAAAGGAGATTTTATGTTAATGATCATCCATTGGAAATATTTTTGTTTAAATTGTCCTGGGACTGATTTTGAATCTTCTCTCAAATGTTAGGAGCCCAATCATGATTTCACATGATATAATCTGCTCTAATGGATGTGCTGATTTCTGGGTCCCTGAGAAAAGGGGAACTAATGAGGCTCACAATTAACCTGAGTCTGCCTGTGGACCGAGCCTGACCATGGCAGAGAAAGCTGGGCATGGAATTTTTATTGAGCTGAGGTAGAAAAGATTAGATCATGGGGTCACTTGAGTGGCTAGAATGTAAGCAAATTACTGAAGAAAAGAAGATAATGTATGGAGGAGGGCGAAAGTTGTGCAGGGTGTTTTAATGAGTCTTTTCTGAAGGCGGATTGCATATTCACACTGCAAGTCTACCCAAGGCTACATGTGTTGCATTATGTGCTCATCACCCAGGGTCTCTTTTCTACTGGTGGTTACAAGAGGGAAAAAAATGACACAATAAAAGTGAAGAGGAATAGAGTGATAAGCTGAACACTCCAATTATGTTGCAAATTACTACTGCTGAGGAATTCATTGTTAGTCATATACAGCTGGGAATCCCTGACATAACTAAATAAAATTATTTGGATTACTTTGGGGGGAAAAGAAAAGACTATCCAAGGCTCACAAGACAGTGGCTACTAAGGAATTTAGAACAGAACAGACGTGTCAGAGGTCAGAGATTGGAAATGTTGGCTATCTAGCCCAGCCAGAGTGAACAAATGTCTTTCACACCTTGCAAACACCCGGATATCCAGCTAAGACAACAGGAAGAACAATCCCAAGAAGTAAGAACCTTTTGGAATAAGGCTTGCTTTAGACCTACCTTAAAACCTAAAACTATGCTCTGAAAAAAATTTATAGGAGAAACAGTGTTTAAAGATTTTTGAGTCTTGCCAAGCTAAAGAGCTTGGGAACTACTTGGGGTTTCCACACATTTGTCCTAATACAGTAAAAAAACAAGCCTGCCGTAGTTCAAGATGACCAGCCAGTAATGGAACCAACTACAGAAGCAAAACGCAGCACTCCTCAAAGGAAAATAAAAGAATCCAGAGTCTCTGCAAAGTATCAATGACAATGTTCAGCATACAATAAAAAATCATTAGATCTGCAAAGAAATGTAACTCATAGTAAACAAAAAAGTCAATTGAACTAGAACCTGAGAAGGCCTAGGTATTAGATTTAGCAGTAAACTATAATTACACTGAAAAAAATTAAAGAAAAATATGTTCAAGAAGATATGGCATTAATGAATGAACAGATAGATGACCTAGGCAAAGAAATAGAATCTATTTTTAAAAGGAAGCAAATAGAATGATATAATGAATAAGTATAACTATAATAGAAATTTCACTAAATGAGTCTAATTGCTGTTAATGTCAGAAGTAAGTTGTTTAATTGTAGATGTCAGAAGATAGAAAAATGAAGCACAGCATTAGAAACATGTGGGACATTATTAATTGATAAGCAGAGAAGACAGAATGAGGCAGAAAAGAATTTTGAAGAAATACGAAAATTCTCCAAATCTTCTTTTAAAAAAATCTATATACAGGATGCCCCCCAAAATGTAAACACACTTTGAATGATTATGAAGTCAGTGTTTGTTAACATAAAATTTATTCTCAAAATTTGAAAGAATCTATAAAAATAAGTAATTATTTTTTGTCAATGCCTGTTTGGAAGGTGACACTTTTGATGTGTCAAGTCTCACAATTGAAAATGCAATCTTTGAGGTCAAATCTACAGCGGGGGACATCCACTTAGGTGGAGAAGACTTTGACAATGGTCAACCGTTTTATTGGAGAGTTCAAGCACAAGGATAAGAAGGACGTCAGTGAGAACAAGAGGGCTGTCCTTTGCCTCCATACTGCCTGTGAATGTGCTAAGCGTGCTCTCTTCCAGCATCCAGGCCAGTATTGAGATTAATTCACTGTATGAAGGATCCAGTTTCCATACCTCTGTCACCCATGCCTGATTTGAAGAATTGAACGCTGACTTTTTCAGGTCACCCTGGACCCTGTAGAAAAACCCCTTTGGAATGTCAAACTCAACAAATCTAGATCCATGATATTGTCCTGGCAGGTGGTTCTACCCATATTCCCAAGATTCAGAAACTCCTACAGGACTTCTTCAATGGAAAACCATTGCATAAGAGCATCAACCCTGATGAGGCTCTTTCTTATGGTGCAGATGTCCAGGCAGCCATTCTATATGGAAGCAAATACAAAAATGTTCAAGATTTCCTGCTGTTGGAGTTGCTCTTCTCTCTCTTGACATTGAAACTGCTGATGAAGTCATGACTGTCCTCATCAAGTGCAATACTACCATTGCTACCAAGCAGACATAGACTTTCACTACCTACTCTGACAACTAGCCCAGTGTGCTCATTCAGGTTTATGAAGGTGACAGGGCCATGATCAAAGATAATAACTTGTTTGGCATGTTTGAACTCACAAGCATACCTCCCACACCTGTGGTATCCCTCAGATTGAAGTAATTTTTGATATTGATCCCAATGGCATCCTAATGTCTCTGCTATGGATAAGAGACTACAAGAAAAGAGAACAAGCTTGCCATAAGTAACATCAAGTGTCATCTGAGCAAGGAGGACATCAAGCACATGGTTCAGAAAGCTGAGAAGTGCAGAGTTGAAGATGAGAAGCAGAGGGACACTATATCTTCCAAGAATTCACCTGAATCCTATGCATTCAATATGGAAGCAACTGTTGATGATCAAAAACTTTAAGGCAAGATCAATGATGAGGACCAACAGAAGATTCTTGACAAGTACAATGAAATCATCAATTGGCTTGATAAGAACCAGACTGCAGAGAAGGAAGAATCTGAACATCAGCAGACAGAGCTGGAAAAATTTTGCAACCTCATTATTATCAAGTTGTACTGGAGTGCAGGAAGTATGCCAGGAGGAATGCCTGGAGGCTTTCCTGATGATAGAGCCCCTCCTTCTGGTGGTACCTCTTCTGGGCACACCATCAAAGAGATTGATTAAGCCAACCTTGAGCATAGATTTAGCATTGTTCCACACAAAATATGGAAGGACCCAAATTTGTAGCAAATTAAGTTAAACTGCTATATAGTAAATATTAATAACTGGGCATTCTTGATGCTTGAATATGAAATATGTGCGCT
>PVJL010007528.1:0-76991 GCA_004026885.1 Lyroderma lyra | reverse complement strand
TGAATTATGTCCAATTGCTGTAATGTATCATTTATTTATTTTTTTACTTACTGACTTACTTATTTTCTGTTGGGTGATATGTCCATGGCTGTTAAGAGGCTGTTTATGTCCCATACTATAATTGTAGTATTTTTCAGTTTCTCCTTTTAATCTTATTTGTGGGTGCTTTGTAAATTTTGGTGCATCCTGATTGGGGGCATATATATTGATGTGTTTCATGTCTTTTTATTGTTGTATTGTCTTTATTATCATAAAATGTCTATTTTTATTTCTTATTACCTTCTTTATCTTGAAGACTGTTTCATCAGGTATCAATAGATAATACCTGCTTTTCCATGGGTGCAATTTGCTGGAGTATTTTTATACATCCTTTCACTCTCAGTCTGTGTTTGTCCATATGGCTGTCGTTTGTCTCTTGAAGACAACACGTGGATGGGTTTTGTTTTTTAATTAACTAACTATGCTATTCTGTGTTGTTTTATTGGTGAGTTCAGCCCATTTACATTTAGGGTAATGATTGATATATGAAGATTTCCTATGTCCATTACTTTCTTTCTTATTTATTTATTTATTTACTTACTGACTGACTTATTTATTTATTGTTGTTTTCCCAACTCTTTTCCATTAATTTGATATTTTTGTATCAGGTTTAATAGCCTCCTTCAGTATTTTATAAATTCCCAACCTCATGCTGGAGAATTTTCTCAGCTTCTATATGCCTGAAAAGGTTTTCATTCTTTTAATTTTTTTGTATATAAAAATGTATTTATTATTAGACTTATTGGGGTGACATTGTTTGTCAAGAGTTACATAGATTCCAAGTGTACAATATTACAGTGCATCATCTATTTGTTGCATTTTAAGTCCACCACTCAGTATGAATTCTCTTTCCATCACCATATATTTGGCTCCCCTTCCCTCCTCTCCCTCTTCTTTCACCCCTTCCCCTCAAACCCCTTGAATTATTGATTTTGTCTATTAGGTTTTTGTTTGTTTGTTCGTTGCTTTCAGTTTTATATTCCACATATGAGTAAAGTCATATGGTTCTTGGTTTTTCTAGTTTATTTCACTTAGCATGATGATCTCAAAGTCCATCTATTTTGTTGCAAATTGCAGTTTTTCATCTTTTTCTTATAGCTAAGTAATATTCCATTATGTATATGTAGCACAGCTTCTTTATGCAGTCATCTATCGAAGGGCTCTTTGGTTGTTTCCATGACTTTGCCACCGTGAACAGTGCTGCAGTGAGGTACATAAGTCTGTGAAGCCTAAAATTTCCAACTTTGGAAGGTAGATACCCCAAAGGGGGACTGACTGCCAGGTGTCATTATAACTCCATTCCCAATTTTCTGAGGAACCTTCACACTGTCTTCCATAGCGGTTGTACCAATTTGCATTCCCACCAGCATTGTGTGAGAGTTCCCTTTTCTCCACATCATCTGCAGCACTTTTTATTCCTTGTCTTGTTGATAACAGCCATACTAGCAAGTATGAGGTGATATCTCATTGTGGTTTTGATTTGTATTTCCCTGATAGCTAATGAGGTTGAGTATTTTTTCATATGTGTATTGGCCATTTGTATTTTGTTTTGGGAGAAGTATCTGTTTAGGTCCTCTGCCCACTTTTTAATTGGGTTGATTCTTTTTTTTGTTGTTAAGTCCAATTAGTTTTCTATGTATTTTAGATATTAGATCCTTTTCAGATGCATTATTTGCAAATATTTCCTCCCATTCATTGGGTTGTCTTTTTGCTTTGTTAATGGTTTCTTTTGCTGTGCAGGAGCTTTTTAGTTTGACATGGTTCCATTCATTTATTTTTGCTTTTACTTCCCTTGCCTTTGAGATTAGGTCTATGAACTCTTTCTTGACCTCTAGGTCTATAAGTTAGTACTAATGTTTTTTCTATAACAGTTTATTGTTTTGGGTCTCATATGGAGGACTTTAATCCATTTTTTTATTTAATTTTAGTGTATGATGAGAGTTCACAGCTCAGATTAATTCTTTAGCATGTATTCTAACAGTTTTCCAAGCACCATCTACTAAAGAGGCTTTCTTTTCCCCATTGCATGTTCTTTGCTCCTTTATCAAAATTATCTGCCCATAAATTTGTGAAATTATTTCTGGGTTTTCAATTCTGTTCCATTGGTCTGTTTGTCTGTTTTTTGTTGTTTGTTTGTCTGTTTGTTTTGTTCTTTGTTTTTTAACTAATACCAAGCTGTTTTGATTATTGATGCTTTGTAGTATAAATTGAAATTGAGGAGTGTCATACCATCAGCCTTATTCTTTTTATGTAGTATTGCCTTCGTAATTTGACATCTCTTGTGGTTCCATATAAATCTGATAATTTTTAAAATCTATTTCATGAAAGTATGATTGTGGGATTTTGATGGAATTTCATTAAATCTGTAAATTGCTTTGGGTAATATGGCCATGAACAAAGAATATCTTCGCATTTCTTTGTATACTTTTCAATTTCTTTCAAAAGTGTCATAGTTTTCCATATAAGACCATCCCATTCTTTGTTAAGTTAATTCCCAGGTATTTCATTCTTTTTGTTGCTATAGCAAAAGGTATTGACTCTCTAATTTTTTTTCTGAAGATTCTTTCTTTGTATATAGGAATGCTGTTGATTTTTGTACATTGATTTTGTATCCTGTGACATTACTATATTCGTTGATTGTTTCTAATAGTTTCTTGGTGGAGTCTTTGGAATTTTCTATACATAGGATCATGTCATCTGCAAATAGTCACAATTTGACCTCTTCTTTCTTAATTTGGATACCTTTTATTCCTTTCTCTTGCCTGTGTGCTCTGGCTAGAACTTCCAGTACTATATTGAATAGCAATGATAACAGAAGGCATTCCTGTTTTCTTGATTTTAGGGGAATAGGCTTCAGCTTTTCCCCATTCAGTATGATATTAGTCAAGGGCTTTTCATATATGGCCTTTATTATGTTGACATACTTTCCTTCCACATTCACTTTATTAAGTGTTTTGTTCATAAATGGATGTTGTTTCTTCTTGAATGTTTTTCTGCATTAATTAATATGATCATATGGTCCTTATCTTTTATTTTGTTTATGTGGTGCATCACATTGATTGATTTTTGTATGTTGAACAATCCTTGTGCTCCTGGGATGAATCTCACTTGATCATAATGCATGTTGTATTCTATTTGCTAATATTTTGTTTAGAATTTTTGCATCAGTGTTCATCAGAGATATTGGTCTATGGGTTTTTCTTTTTGTATTGTCTTTACCAGGCTTTGGTATTAGGGTAATGTTAGCCTCATGAAATGAGTTAGAGAATATTGCCTCATCATCGATTTTTTTGAAGATTCTGAGGAGGTTAGGCATTAATTCTTCTTTGAATGCGTAGTAACATTTGTTGGTGAAACTGTCTGGTCTGGGGCTTTTGTCTCTTGGGAGGTTGTGGGTAGTTATTTCAATTTCTTTACTACTGATTGGTCTATTTAGATTATCCATTCCTTCTTGGTTCTGTCCAGGTAGGCTATAGGTTTCTAGGAACTTGTTCATTTCTTCTAGGTTGTTAAATTTAATGGCATAAAGCCCTTCATAATATTTTCTTATAATCTTTTGTATTTCTGTGGTATAAGTGGTAATTTCTCCTCTTTCATTTCTAATTTTAGATATTTATTTCCTTTCCTTTCACTTTCTAGTTAGTCTAGTGAGGGGCTTGTCAATTTTGTTGACTTTTGCAAAGAACTAGCTCTGTATAGCATTAATTTTTTTCTATTGTCTTTCTATTGTCAATTTCATTTAACTCTGTTTTAATTTTTATTATTTCTGTTCTTCTGCTGACCTTGGGTGTTTTCTGTTCTTCTTTTCTTAGTTTTTTAAAGATGGGATGTTAGGATATTTACTTGTTATTTTTATTGTTTCTTAAGATAAGCCTGTAATGATATACATTTCCCTCTTATTACTGCTTTTGTTGTGTCCCAATAATTTTGATATTTTGTATTTTCATTGTCATTAGTTACTATGTATTTTTAATCTCTTTTATTTGTTCTTTGATCCAGTCATTTTCTAATGAGATGTTGCTTAATACCCACGTATATGTGTTTTTTTTCTGCTTTCCCTTTAAAGTTGATCTCCAATTTCAGAGTTTTGCAGTCTGAGAATACACTTGGTATTACTTCAATCTTCTAGAATTTGCTGAGGCTACTTTTGTGTCCCAGCATTTGGTCTGTCCTTGAGAATGTTCCATGTGCACTAGAAAAGAAGGTATAGCATTTTTTTGCTGGATGAAGTGTGCTGTAAATGTCAATTCTGTCCAATTGCTGTAATGTGTCATTTAGAGCTGATATTTCCTCATGTGTTTTCTGTTTGGATGATCTGTCCATAGCTGTTAATGGGGTATTTAGGTCTCCCAAAGTGATTGTGCTTTTATCAATTTCTCATTTCAAATTTGTTAGTAGTTGCTTTATATATTTTGATGCTTCTTGATTCGGAGCATATATATTAATTAATGTCGAGTCTTCTTGTTGTTGTATTGTGCCTTTTATCACTACATAATGTCCATCTTTATCTCTTGTTATATATTTTATCCTGAAGTTTGTTTCATCAGATATCAGAATGGCAACTCTTGCTTTTCTCTGGTTACCATTTGCTTCGAGTATTGTTTTCCATCCATTCACTCTGAGTCTGTGTTTGTTCTTATGATTGAGTTGTGTTTTTTGGAGACAGCTATGCATGGGTTTTGTTTTTCAGTCCTGTCTGCTACTCTGTGTCTTTTTAATGGTGAGTTCAATCCATTAATGTTTAAAGTGATAATTGTTATATGAGGATTTCCTATGACCATTACTTCCTTTTATAAATTAATTTTTTATTTTTGTTTATTTTTTGTTGTCTAATGTCTATTCTGTTTAGTTAGATGTTTTGTTTCAGATCAAAGAACTTCCTTCAGTATTTCTTGAGGTGGCTGTTTCATGCTGGCGAATTCCCTCAGCTTCTGTGTGTCTGAGATGGTATTTATTCCTCCTTCATATCTGAAGGATAATTTTGCTGGATAATTTATTCTTGGCTAGAAGTTTCTCTCTTTTAATATTTTGAATATTTGATTCCATTCCTTCCTGGCTTGTAGAGTTTATTGAGAGATCTGATGCCAGCCTGATAGTTTTGCCTCTAAAGGTTATAGTTTTTATTTTTCTCCCTAGCTGCCTTGAGAATTGTCTCTTTGTTTTTGGTTTTTAACATATTCAGTACAATGAGTCTTGGAGAAGTTCTTCTAGGGTCCAGGTATCTAGGGGACATATTACTTTTTCTTGAATTTTGGGTTACAGAACTCTTTATAGATATGGAAAGTTCTTGTCTACTATTTATTTGATTATTCTCTTTGTATAGTGCTCTGCTCCTTCTTCCAATCCTACTATCCTGATGTAATTTCATCTCATGGAGTCAGGTAGTTCTTGTAGTGTTCTTTCAATCCTTTTGATTCTGTGTTCCTTATCTTCCACTTTCTGAGATGTTTCCATGATCTGATCTTCAATATCACTAATTCTTTCCTCCTGTTGGTTGGCCTTGTTTTCTATGGCCATTATTTCATTTCTCACTTCTTTCATTGTGTTATTTATCTCTCAAATTTATTTCTCATCTTTTTATGGTTTGAATTTCTTTGTGAAACTGTTCCTTTGGTTCACAGATTTCCTTTCTGAGATCATTCATCTCAGCTATGCTGTTTTGCCAGTATGTTTTCATTTCTCTGAGAGCCTATAGAATGGTTATTTTATATTCTCTGTCAGTTAGTTCATAAATTTCTAGATTTATAAGATACTTTTCTGAAGATTTTTCATCTTCCTTCTGAGCAGATTTAAATCCTAAAGTACTCATATTGTCTACTGTTCTTCTTCCTTAGCATGAGGGCGTTATTTCCAACAGAGCCCAGGAGGTCATTTTATTTCTCTGATTAGTATTTTTGTCATGTCTTGCTGTAGAGCAGACACTTGGTGGCACCGAGGGGCAAGTTTTGGGGCACAGGGGAGGTGTTTAAGCTACATCTCCTGTCTCCACCAGCATTTGGATGTGGGGCACGGCAGTCCATGGTCTCTCCACCTTCTGCAGTTCATTGAGGAAGCTGTGGGAGAAGGGAGAGGGCAACAAAATGCAAGCTTCACTTCCTGTGTTTCATTGAGGAAGCTGGAGGAGATGATGGAGGCCAATAGAATGCAGGCTGAGGCCATTCTCATTGGTCGGGGTGAATTCTGTCAAATCTGCTTTCCTCCCTTCTCCTGGGTTTTACCTTTGGCCATGTTTCAGAGATTCATTTCCACGGCAATCACTGTGGGCAGCATTTGCAAGCATGAGTCTCAAGCATGGTGCAAGCACGTGTGTGCAGGGCACAAGCTGAGGGAGGGCCACATGAATGGGCTGTGCACAAGTGCTCTGCAAGCTATGAGATGCCACAAGGGCGCTGCTCTCATGTATGCATGCTCCTTGAGTCAAGATGTATGCTGCTGGAGGGCTCCGTGCATACACCTGCCTTGAGCTACGAGGGTGCCAGGAGCTGTGATGCCGTATCTGTGGTGCTAATCTTGACTAGGGCAGTTCAATGCCTCTCTCCACTTACTTGCTACTCATAGCCTCAGAGCTCAGCTTCCAGGCTTTGTCTCTAACATGCTGCTTTTAGGTCTATCTCCCTCACAGTTTCCCTGCATTCCTGCCACTCTGTCTTCCACTCTTGTCACCACTTGGCCTGCCCTCTCCCCTATATCATGGTGCTCTCTGATTTCTTTCTAGTTCCTTTAGCTAGCCACAGGGTTGTTGGTACATGATTCATCTCTACTCCCTCCATTCTCTCCTGCTCACCTTCCTTTCTCTAACCTTCAGGTGTTTTCATGTGATGCATGGATTTCTCAGTTGTTTCTGTGCCATTCAGGGTTTCCCATGTTGGATTCTGGCTGGCCACTTAATTGTATTTTTCTGGAGAGATTTTTGGGACCTCCTCTCTGGTCACCATCTTGCCAATCCACCCCCCTGAAAAGGTTTTTATTCTTCCTTCATACCTAAAGAATGATTTTTCTGGATAAATTATTCTTGGCTGGTTATTTTTCTCTTTTAATATTTTGAATATTTTATTCCACTCCCTCCTGGTTTCTAGAGTTTCTGCCGAGAAGTCTGACAATAGCCTGATGGGCTTTTCTTTGAAGGTTATAGTTTTTTTTTCTTTGCTGCTTTAAGAATTCTGTCTTCACCTTTGATTTTCAACATCTTCAGTATAATGTGCTTTGGAGAAGATCTGCTGGGGTCCTGGAAGCTAGAGGTCTCATTTTCTTCTTACGTCTCTTCTTAGAATTCTGTTCCGCATTTTCTGCTATTCCTATTATTCTAATGTTGTTCTTTCTAATGGAGTCAGATAGTTCTTATATAGTTATTTTAGTTCTCTTGATTCTGAAGTACTTATCTTCTTCTTTTTATGTTATTTTCTTGTTCCAATCTTTGATATCACTAATTCTTTCCTTCCTCTGATTGGCTCTGTTTTCTCTGATGGTTAATTCATTTATCAGTTCTTTTATTGTGTTGTTCATCTGTAGAATTTCTATTTGATTCCTTTTTATATTTTTAATTTCTTTATTAAAATGTTTCTTTTGTTCACAGATTTTTTAATTCTGAGATAATCTGTCTGTGTCTGGGTACTCTGCCAAAATAAGTCACAAGGAATATGGGATATATTTCAAATTGAACAAGAACAAAAACAACATTAATAAAATGTATGAGCTGTAACCAAAGAACTGCTCAGAAGAAAATTTATAGGTTTAAACATTTGTATTCACAAAAAAGAAGTATCTCAAACCATTTACCTAAGCTTCCACCTTGAGAAATTAGAAAAAGAAATAAACTAAACACAAAAGATGAAGAAATAACGAAATAATAAGGACAAAAGTGGAGATAAATGAAATAGAAAAAAGAAAAACAATAGAGAAAATCAATGTGACTAAAATTGGTTCTTTGAAATAATGAATAATAATTGACAACTTTAGCAAGTCTAAACAAGGAAAAATGAATGCATCAATTATTAAAATCAGGAATGAAAGAGAGAACATCAGCACTGACTTTACAGAAATTAAATGATTATGAGAGAGTACTGTGAACAATGATGTGCAAACAAATTAGAAAATTTAGAAGAAATGGAAAAATTCCTTGAAAGATGCAAATTACTAAAATTGACTAGAGTGGATAAAAAAATCTGAATTGACCTATAACCAGTAAATAGATTGAATTAGTGATTTAAAAACTTTCCACAAATAAAAGTCCAGGCCCAAATGGCATCACTTATGAAATTTACCAAACTTTTGAAAAAACAAATTAACACCAATTCAGTACAAGCTCTTTCAAAATTAGAGGAGGAAGAAACACTTCCTAACCCATTCTACAAAGCCAATATAACTTCGATAACTTAAATCAAAGACATCACAAGAAAAGATTACCACAAACGAGTATCCTTTATAAATATAGATGCAAAATTCCTTAGCAAAATGCTCACAAATTGAATCTAGCAGCATACAAAAAGAACTATACGCCATGACTAATGGGATTTATCTCAGATATGCAAGGTTGTCTCAAAATACAAAAATCAGTCAATGTAATACACCATATTAGTTGAAAAAAAGGGAGAAAAAAGCTCATCATCTCAATAGGCACAGGAAAAACATTTGACAAAATCCAAAACCCCTTTTTGATTAAAAAAAAAATTCATGATAAAAACCCCCATAGAAGTGTAACATTTGGACATTGAAAACTACAAATCAGTGCTGAGAGAAATTATAGAAGATCTAAATGAATTCATTGATTGTAAGTCTCAACATTGTTAGTTGAAAATTTTTCCTAAATTGATTGGCAGATTCAATAAAGTCTCTATCAAATGTCAGTAGGCTTTATTTATTTATTTATTTATTTATTTATTACAGAACTTGACAAACTGACCCTAAAGTTATTGGGAAAATGCAACAGACCCATAGTGGGCAAAACAATCCTTGGTAAACAATGAAGTTGGAGAATTTATATTTCCCAATTAAAAATTTACTAAGAAGCTACACTTATCAAGTAGAAAAATAACTTGACCAGTTGATATTAGCTCTCCATTATCATTGGCTAGCCCAGAACTTTTAAGATGGGCAGAGAAATCGAATAGCCACATGGACCCAGCAGCATAAACTTCCACTTACCAAAGCCAAACTAGCTACTGCTGCCTCTTAATGTCCAAATGATCAGAAACAAAGACTAACTTTGTGCTCCTGGTATGGCACTATTTCTCAAGGAGACCTATTGGCCACTTGGTTTCAAATTTAGTATAATTTGACCCTCACATCCTGGAGAGGTCAACGATTCATACTCACAGAGGTAGACATTTAATTCGTCAATGGGTTTTTCTTTCCCGTTAGCAGATCCTCAGTCATCAGCACTGTCCTGAGATTCACAGAATATACAGGCATAGAACTATTAGTGGGTCCTCCAAAATCTTGAATTGTCTTCTGGAGGGGGGACCCCATGTAGTATACAGGCTTTACACACTAGATGAATGTTCTAGGAACCCATCTGCATCAGTCTACTAGCTGGAATTGTTGTGAGAAGCTGCATTCAGATTCAGTGAATTTTAGAGAATCTTTCAATATGTTTGCCCATTTCATGATGTGTGATTTACAATTACATGAACAACGTATGGCATGACCATGTAGTTGAGTACACTGTGCTGAGTGTTCAGCAGTTTTTGACCAAAAATGTCATAACACCATGCCCCACCCTCCGTATTCATCTGATCTCACTCCGAGCAATTTTTTTTGTTTCCCCATATGAAAAAAGTCTTCAAAGGGAAATGTTTTGCCAGTGTAGAAGACATGAAACAAAAAAATGGCAGAAGCACTAAATGGCATCCAAATTGATTCATTAAAAAAACTGTTTTGAGTAGTAGAAAAAAGTGTCTCAATAGGTATATTGCATCAAATGAAGAGTACTTTGAAGGTGACTGAAGTTTAAACATGCAAGAATACATACACAATTTTTATAAACAAATTTAGTTTTTAAGGGGAGGGTCTCCTCTCACATTGCATGCAACCAGAAGACTCAATTCACAGTGAAGGAGGTGTGGGAGGGAACGCACACCATTCAAGGCTACCAAGTTCAGAGAGTGATGGAATGGCTTTCTAAAGGCACAGCTGAAGCACTAGCTCGGGGACAACATTCTGAAATGATAGGGTGCCATTTTGAGAAATGTAGCATATGTTTTAAATTAAACATTTCAGTATAGTCTTATGTCCTCAGTAGGAAGAACACATGGGTCTGAAAACTATGGAGTGGAGTAGCCACACTTAACATTACTCCCACTGATCAATGAGGGATTTTATGGTTTCTGTTACCTCCACTCTAAACTCTGCAGGATCATAGGTCCTGTTTCTCAAAGGACACATGCTTTGTCCTGGGGACACAGCAAGAGTCTCATTAAATTATAGTCAGAGCTGGTAAAATTACAAGTTAGAGCTCTGGGTTCCTTGTGCTAAAGGATCAGTAGACAAGAAGAGTTGTGATACTGGCAGGGATAATTGACCCTTATCATCAGAAGGAGGTAGCACTGCTTTTACATGAGGAGTCCAAGAGAAGTTAGGTGTGGAACCCAGATGATCCACACCTAATTGCACTTGGGTACACTATAGCCATTGTTTACTGTGAATAGACAAGTGCAGTAATGCCAGACTGAGAAGGGTCTGATTTCCAAGGCTTTAGGTCATTCAGAAATGATGGTATGAGCCACACCACCAGGTGTAAACCACCAAGACCTCCTGAAAGGGCAGCCTAGGGCGAGCTGAACAGATAGTGGAGGAGGGAGAGGATAAGTACCAGTTGTGGTCCCAGGATCAATTGCAATGACTGGGGTTGTAGTGTATCCCACTAACCTTCTTCTCAGAAAAATGTACATGAAAACCATGGAACAGCTGCTCCCTGAACCCATGTGGAAACGTAGATCTGTGCAAAAGAATGGAAGGACTTTGGTGATCATGAGAATGCACCATTTAGATCCTCATCCCCAGAGAGTTAAAATGACCAATGGCCCCAGCTACTATGATCTGAATTCATCACTACATTCTGGCTGAGGGTATGTTTTTCAATGCCTGAGAGCAACAGGCATACTAAGGCAGATACATTCTTGGAAGACACATGCCTCCTTTGGCTATTAAAGAAACCCTGTGAAAATATTCTAGGTCCCTGATGCACAAAGCACTGTGTATATCCATGGCACTGAGTTGAAATGACTAATTTTTTAGGGTTTACAATTTGACCAGCTTTAGGAACATCCTTCTCATCCACAGGAAAAACCACCACCATCACCCTAACACATACAGACATAAATTATTTAAATTCCTCAGAGATGACATCAAAATTATGTAGATATGTCTGTCTTGGATTTAAAATTATGATAATTTTATTTTAGTTCTCTTTTGTTCTATAATTGTAGGAAATAAGCATAAGGAACATGATACAGTTATAAGAGAAATAGGCAAGAGGTCAAAAAAATTAATCTCAGCTGTGTGAGCTTGAGCAAGGTTCGTTTGCTCCTTGGACCTCTGTGTAAAAGAAGAAAGTTGGATTTGATTATCACTAAACCCCACTTTTAGTTCTAAATATGATTCTGTGGACAATCCACATCCTTTCATTTCAACCAATGTTAACTATGACATCATACATATCCTTAAATGACCACAAGGTGTCAGAATATACTCATCTAACACTTCAATAGGCCTCAAGTAACAGTTCTGCTTATTTTGTATTAAATTAGAAGACTAATTTACGTATATCTCACACATTTCAAAAACTTTAATAATAACCCTATCAAGGAGATAAGGTAAGTATTATGAGTAAACTTTTTCCTGGAGTTAATGAAAAGCCACCCATATAGCTACTACTACGGAATAATCAACCCTTTACCTTCTCTCAGACACTACATTCTTATTTTCCTCACTAAGTTTTCAATTGTGTTACTTTTGTTCTCCAAATCTAAATCTTACCCATTGTTCAAATGCTAGCTAGCTCTACCTATTTACATCAGCAATTATAATAATCTCTATAAATAAATCCAATATAAAATGCATAAGACCTACATGAATGCAACTGTGATACCTTACTGAAGGATATGAAAGATGATAAAGATAAACATCTATCATTGTATGGAAGAGTCAGTTCTCCACAAATTAATTTTAATTCAATACATTTTTCCATTATATCTGAAAAAAATCTCAGTCTAATTATTTATGCAGAAAAGAAAATGGGCGAAATGGTCTAGATTTGTTTAAACTCTGGAAAATATTAAGAAAAAATAATAAGATAACACATGCCTTACAAAATATCAGAACATTTTAATCTAGTCATTGAAACAGTGAACTGGCATAGGACTAGGAAGACAAATCAATGGACCAGAATAGAGTCCAGAAGTAGATCCTGTATATATAGGAATTCAGTATATGATAAAGGTTGAATTTAAAATAAGTGATAGAAGGATTCAGTAAATAGTAATGGCAGAATCAACTTTATTTGGAGAAATAAAGTTAATTAAAATCCTAACTATATGAAGTGGGATCTTTTTTTGAAAATATCCATAATACCATAATGGGAAAGAATAAATTTGATCATTCTATATACTTCCTTTTACTTTTCTGAAAAAACAGATAATAACACCTACTTCACAGGTCAACTTTGAATGTTAAAAAGGTTGATGAATGGCATACTGATAAGTACTGGATACCTGTTAGCAGTATAATAGGATCACAGTAAATATTTAGTAGTAAGTGAATTTTTTTATTAGACTAGTAAAATACAGGATTGGAGAACAATTCACTTGTTCCAAATCACTCAGTTATACAACTGATTCAGAATTTATAACTGAGACACTATTAGAACTCTGATCCTTTGAGTTCCAGCTCATTTTTTAAATATAGATTCTGTCTGTCTTTTTGAAAAATATTAGGATGTATTTTAACACTAAAATATTTCATGATCTTCCACATGTTTGTAATATCTGTTCATTTAGAAACTCTTAACTGATAAATTGCCATTGTAAAGTCAATAATATTTTAAAATCAATATATAATTAACTAAACATAACAGTATTTACATATATTTTAAAAGCTACAGTATGTTTATTTTCTGAGATATTTTAAAAATCTTTGTTCAATTACAGTTGACACTCAATATCGTATTATATTCAGGTGCTCGAATACTTACTGTCTGGCTTTCACCATCTTAAGGGTCTTACAGCTTTGTTTCTTATTATTATTTTATAATTTAACAAATTTCAATTACAGTAGAAATGCAATATTACATTAGTTTCAGGTATACAGCATAGTGGTTAAAATTTTTTTTTTTATTTATTTATTTTTTTTTTTTTGCTTTTTGGTATGTGGGTAGCTCCCTGACTGGGAATCGAACCCAGGCCGCAGCGCTGACAGCACCAATGCCAAAGCCTTAAGCCACTACACCATCAGGGAACTCCCCAGCATAGTGGTTAGACAGATAACTTATAAAGTAGTCTCCTCTATTTAGTCTTGTATACATTTAACACCATACCTAGTTATTACAATTTTATTACTATATTCACTATGCAGAAGTTTACATCCCTTTTACTATTTTGCAACTACCAATTTGTACTTCTTAATCTCTTCACTTTTTTTTACCCAGTTCTCCAACCTTCCTCTCATCTGGCAACCATTAGTTTGTTCTGTTTCTATGAGTCTGTTTCTGTTTGGTTTATTCATTTATTTTGTTCTTTGGATTTCACATATAAGTGAGATCATATGGTATTTGTCTTTCTCAGTCTGACTTATTTCACTTAGCATAATACCCTCTAAGTCCATCCATGTTGTTGCAAATGGCAAGATTTTATTCTTTTTTTATGGCCAAATAACATTCCAAGACATTATTTATTCAGTCCATAGTAAATGCCTGGTGTACCCTAGAAGCCATGAACTGCTAAACTATGGACAATGCTCTAGTTTATTGCTGCAGAGAAGGCATGTATTCAAAACAATCAAAAGTTTATTTGCAGCTTATCAAAGAACAACCTAAAGGTCTACAGTTTTATGCCACCACTCTGTAGGGACCTTAATCCTGCAAGTAGATAGAAAGCCAATAGCTATTTTGAAACAGGGGCTAAATCTTATGGGCAAAACTAGTTCCATTTAAGGCACCAACAAAGCAATTTACTCTAATTATCAAAAGATTACTATTTCATAGATAAGCAAGTCTTTTAATTTCATATCAAAATAGGAAAAGTGTGGTTTCAAACCTGAAAGTGGCATGTCGTGGCTCCTTGGGCTTTGAGTCAAGGAAAGAGTTGATAGCATCTGCCACAGGGGAGGCTGGGAAAAAGATGAAAGTCGCTGGTCAGGAATTTGGAAACAGAATAGAAAGGTGGTAAGAGAAGAAAAGTAAGGAAAGGATGGGGATTCCAGGGAAAGAAAGGGTGCTAGTATGAGATTTTAATTTCAGGAGGATTTATGATTTCATAATCTTCCCAGAACTAAATATCTTTTTGAACCTACTAAATTTGTGGGTTCTGGATCTGTTCTATACACATTCATGTTTCAACTCAGTGACTTTAATCCATCTCATTTAATTTTTGTATCTCTTTGCTCATCTGTAAAGTGGACAACAACTGCTGCTGTCATTTCACCAGTTATTGGGGAGATCTCAGTAGACCTAGAATATTACACAAATAGAAGGGACTGCAGTGTTTCAAGGCATCTACTTGATCTAGGTTATGTAGAAATAGGAAATAGAGCCAGACCTATTCTCTCCCTACCACACGATTATGCTTGAGTGGACAAGAAAAATGATAACCTTTTCTTAGCCCTAATTTTTTCCATGTAGAAATGTGGGAATACCAACATGATAGATACCACAGAGAATTCATTCAAGGACCTGCCTTGACATTTCATCACTCCAATTTATGATTGTTTCTGAGGTTCACAAGCAGGTAGACTACAGCCAGACAAAACTTTATCTGGATAATTTTAGAGAGAAAAGAGGATGCAATTCCCTGGGATCATAAACACAAGCAAATTCACCTTTCACCTTTGTCAAACAGAAACAAGAAGTCTTCCACTCATCTAGATACTTTGCTCCTCTATAACTCAAACCATTTCCACAATTTATAACCCCATTCCCACATCATCTCTTTGATCCTTATTTTTATTATATTTAGAGAACTCTCTCATCATAAAACCATCTCAGCACAAACATTCTGAACCAATGAGATAGTGGGAAATTTTCTGACAAAGATGTTGAAAAAGTTTCAATGAAAGGATAACATTGCATGTGTGAGAATTCCTGGCCCCAAATTTTGAATTATATTGGTGAAAGTTGCATGGGCTTGGCTCTTGAATGAGACAGGCACAGACAGTATCCTTCTGGTATTGTCGACACGCATTTGCTACCTCAACAGCATTTTCATTTCCACTGCTCAAAATTGTGATTAGCTTCTAAGTAGAATGAAACCCTCAGTAATACCTGGAAACAACATTCAATAGCAAGAAAAACCAGCACTGCATTTTAAAATAGACAGTAGAGGTCAGCAAAGCCTAGTCTACTCATCTACTTGCAGATCCCGACATTCGCATTGCAAATTTCAAGTCTGTTAGCAACCAAATCTCTCTTTTAAGGATCCACAAGGTAATTGAGAGAAGGATTCTCCTAGATATAGAGAGCGAACAGTAATCTGTTCAGTATTGGTATAATAATGATTAACAAAGCCATGGTTCTCCTGATTATTCAGTAAACACAAATAACATAACAGGCTTCAGGAGACATTATTTTCAAACGAATAGGCTCCTCTCAAAATTGGTCAGGAGCAGATGATACAGAAATAGACACAAAGCACATATATGATATGTATTACACTTGAATAAGAATGCTGCAATTAGGGAATGCCATTTAAAACTGTAATTGATAAATTTTATGCAAATATAACATTGTAGTTGAATGCAGATGATAAACCCACTATACAGCTGACCCCTGGACATAAAGAAGAAATAAACAGGAGGCGCATTACATGCTATTAATTATTTTCACTACTACAATTGTTTGCTATATAATACGGGTCAAGGGGTTAGCCTGAAGCTTCTCCTAATATATTAGTAAATAAATTTGAACAGATTTTAATTTGCTAATGGAAAGATCTGGGCCAGTTGCAAATAAGAGTGAGGATACTTTGTCTCTCTCATTAGCATGCAAACAGGATTATCCTTCCCATTCATACAAAATGTTACATTTCCATAAAGTGTAGCATAACTTGTCAGAAAAAAAACTCTGTAAACTATATTAGAATAAAGATAAATTTGTATCATGTGGTCATCAGCCTGGTAGAGTCTTCATGATAATTGCATGTCTAAGATCTGCTTTCACATAATACCACCTGCCAAATAATACTGTTCTGAATCTTCATAGCATGTAAAAATGTTAGGGAATAAAATAGCTATTCTTCTAAATTATTTCTAATTGTCTATACATATAGTTATAGCCTATATTGTGGTTTGCTAGTATGTCCCAGATTTAGTTTTGTTTGTACAGAAAACTCTCCCTGCCTGGCAATATTACATACTTAGTCTACATTATGGATTTAGAATAGTTTCAGAAAGCTGACATTAACATATCATTGCACGCTATGTGACAAAAGCCCTAGTTTTAAGTGGAATGACTGTTACAAATTATATATGTTAGACAATTTAATCTAGTTGTAGTTAATAATTTCAGTGTCTCCTGCCTCCCCCAATCATTTATTTGACCCATTGAAACTAATCAGTAAAATTTGTAAGATCTATAGCCTGAATAAGAAAGAGCCAAATCTAAATTTTAGAACTGTGAAAGTGAATTTTAATTCTCCATTCTCATTTTTATTTTTCTTCTTTACCTGGACTCCAGGGGAACTGTACTTCCACCCCCAACTAGTCCCTCCCTAGCCCAGCCACAGCCCCAGTTCCTGAGAGCCTTCAGTGAGGTCAGAATCTCTGTCACTATTATCCTAGTATGACTGGGATATTTATCCTCTTTTCATCCATCCTTTTAGATATCAGGGCAGAGAAGGCCAGCTGGAATTGCTGTTTCCTCACCTTAACTTGGGAAGCTCAGAAAAAGATGCCCCATACAGTAAAAGGACAGAGTGACAGGGTTGAACAGCAGAAGACTCTTTTTTGAACAGATCACTGTAGAGTCTACCTGCCAGGATTGTGGCTTTGTAAGAGAAGGGTCCAAATTCACTATCAAGGAGGAAGACTCTTAAAGAAGGTAAAAAAAGAATCAAAACTAATATGAGAAAATTTGGGTTTAGAAAATATGATAATTTAAGGAGTTAAATTGGCCAAAAAGTCTCATAAGACTTTCGTGAGACTTTCATTCTTACATTAATATTGATAGCTCAATCAATATTTTTAATGCTGAGCTTTCAAAAAAATAACTAATAATTGATTTAGTGCTTTATGGTTTTAGAAAATGCATTGAAGTTTATTGTTAGATTAAATGTTCACCATAGCCCTGTGAAGTGGGCAGGGCTCTGAGAGGTGCAGTGACTTGCTCTGAGTCATACAGCAAGCTCTTTTCATGACCCCATGCTGCTTTCCTCCAATGTTCAGTACCTAAGAGCTGTGCCACACTCTACACCACTGCTATAGGAACAGCCTAGGTGACTGTATAATGACATTTTGAAATCGCTCACCCCATATTCCCCACACCTTCTTCCCCTTTAGGATCCTTAAGCAGAGAATGCTTGGGTGGTCTTGACTGAAAAACCACTTCCTACCCCTACTCCCAACCTTATCCCCTCAAACTCTGTCCCCCCTTTCTTCAAGTGGCAAGTGTCATTTGCACCCAGAATGAAAAGAAACACTACTGTTCACAGGACTCAGTTTGTTAAGAGGGTTGTGGATAGGCAGATAACTTTCCAACTGACTCAATTCTCAGGGGCTAAAGCTGCCGACAGCATAGCACGGCACTGTCCAGTGTTGCTTGATATAAAGCTGAAGTGAATTAAGACCGATTTTGAAACATTGATGGCACAGCAGGTTACAAGATACCCTGTATCCCCCCACCCCCAGATTGAAGAGAAAAAAAATGTAACTTAAATCTCTTTCTAGAATCTCCTGAAGGGGTGTGAAACTTATGGACAAGCCATCTCATCCACATTGCTCAACAGAGTTTTGATGTCCAAGTATTTTGGACAAAATGCAGCAGAAAAAAAAGAAAGAAAAATATAGGACAATGATTGTACCATTTAATAATTGTAACGGAGACAGCAAAATAAGTCCAGGTGACAAAACACTATTCTACTAGGCAAGCACAGGGCCATTTATCACTGAGTAGTCATCATTTCACCTGTCATTTCATACAAAAATAGAGAACCTCATTTTTAATACCCTCAATCAATATCTTTCTGGAACATCATCATTTCGAAAAAGTACAATCCCTTTTAAAAAGAAATAATTGCAAGCAATTGCAGAAGGTACTTCTGTATTTAGTACTGGGATCTCAGGGCCAGTCTCTTTATTCTGGGTTGTCACACATACCATTTCATTTAAAATAATGTGAAGAAAAACTAACTGAAGAAAAAAGGAAAAAAACACAAAAAATACTAATTCCACCTATTTTTTTTACAGTTTTTGATAAATATTTATGATAAACAAATTTTAAATAAAATAACGTGAGAAAATACTTCCCCTGTGTGGGCTGATAGTGCTGTTACAAAAGCTACTGCCTGCCTACATGTAATATAGACTCTTTATCATATTAATTTCAACATTTGTATCTTTTGAGCAATACTTTCTCTTTCATTCAGTGCAGTACTTTGGCAACCAGGCATAATAAATGACAGGAAGAATTGTATATGTTAATCCTTACTAATTTCCAACCCTTTTACTTTCCTTTGTGATGTAAAAAAAAGAAAAGAAAAGAGAAAACCCCCTATTTGGAAACTGGGAGGAATGGAGGAGAATCAGAGTTAGTCCCCTTAATTATAATAATGCCTCAAGGATTATTCAACCTTAGGTAAAAGTCAAATACTTTTAATTCTAAACATCTCCTCTCTTTTTGATGGTGGAGAATAGAATCAAAACTAACATAAACACTAGCACCTTGTACTTTCCTTCCAGCATTGTATATATGTTCCTTTAAAATATCTGCTAACTTTGCATTCTTTTCTGGAAATTAAGTCAGTTAATATGAGCTTTGCTGGTATTCCCACTACAAAGGTTAAATGCTGAAACATAGCTAGAAAAAGACACTATATTCAGAGAACATAGCTGAATATTTCACTTTATAGCTCAGAAGAAGTAAACTTGTCCCTAATGAAGGGAAGCCCAGAATATGACATTCAAGGAAGGAAGGAAGTGAAGCTTTAATCAAAATAATTGAGGTAAATATGGGACTTTCCCTCCTCTTAGATAGTTGTCCCACAACTCTCCATCTGACTTTATATAGAATGATAAAAATTATGTGATCATTTTAATAATAAGCACTTGAAGTTCTAAACCTCCATTTATTTTTTATTTTTTGCTTTATAAAATATAGGTTAATTTCTGCCTTCAGTTATCTCCCTTGTAAGAGCTATATAGAAAGCTTAGTAATCCAAGAAAACTTTCAGCCTGGAAAATAAAAGCAAAGAATCGCATGGTAAATTTGACAACCTGGTTGGTATTTTACATTATTTAAATCCTGACAAAAATTGATCATAAGTCCTATAAAATTAAAGATAGTTAAATATTTGCATTCTGCTGTAGGCCCCAGTAGCTGCTGTGGAAATGGGCAAGTTTTCTAAAGAAACCCAGGAAGGTTGTGCTGGTCCTTGCCAGACGCTACTCCCAATGCAAATTGGTCATGGGGAAGAACATTGATGATGGCACCTCAGACCACCCGTACAGCCATGCTCTGGTGGCTGGAATTGACCACTATCCCCCAAAAGTGACAGTTGCTATGGACAAGGAGGAAATTGCCAGGAAGTCAAAGGTCAAGTCTCTTGTAAAAGTTTATAACTACAATCACCTCATGCCCACAAAATACTCAGTAAATATCTCCTTGGACAAAACTGCCATCAACAATCATGTCTTCAGAGATTCTGCTCTGAAATGCCAAGTGTGACAGAAGTCTGAGATCAAATTTGAAGCATGGTATAAGACTGGTAAAAATAAATGGTTCTTCCAGAAGCTGTGGTTTTAGATATTTTCTGTTTCTGTCATTAAAAGTCAAAAAGAAATAGAGAGTGCTAAAATTTAAGCCAAATGGCTTTTGCCAATGTTTGCCTAATACAATTCAGGGGTGTACAGAAACATAGAGTAGGTTGCAATTAAAAATACTGCACATAACCAGAGAACTTCCAGCTGCTTTTATTAGAACAAAAGGAAAAAAGCTTAAAAAAATCTATTGTTAGAAAAAAGGGTAGGATAAACTCTCTTAAAGCCACTTTATCAAAACATCCTATGTCCACTTTCAATTTAAATGTTATCTGCCACTTAAATCAGAAGGGGAATATTTGCCAACTGTCTTTCTTAATCTAACAACTGCCAAAAAAGAAAATTTGGAGATACTAGTGACAAGGACAGAATCACCAAGGAAAATCTAATGCTTCTTCTACTCCTATATTACTGTAGAATGTCAGAAATTGTGGATTTTGCACAATTTCCAGCACAGCAGCTTTTACCTCACTCTATATCTTTCCCTGATGTTCAGCATTTTAGAAGTGACAATTCTTAACATTCTATGACTACCTCCATGCCTTCTATAAATATTTTAAATATTTAACCAATTTGATGGAATATTTACTTTTTAAGGGAAGACTGCATTTTCTTCTCTCTCTCTCTCTCTCTCTCTCTCTCTCTCTTTCTGCTGCTGCTGCTGCTTTAAATTGAAAAAAATTGGCTATACTGTTTTATTGTTAAAATACAAATATTAAGTATAAGCTTCTAATTTCCACTTTTTAAAAATCCTATACCTACTCTTAAAATAAAAAAAGCAGAGCCTGAATAGGCCAGTGTCCAGTGTAGCATGAATTAAAGCGGCACAACCAAGTAACTTTATGGCCTGAATAAAGGTATAAAAAAACGTCGTCACACCCCTATTTATAAGGAACAGGATTCCCTCCTTAGAGATTAATGGTATTACTGAAATAAAATCACTTCAAATAATAAAATTAATGACATCAACACTAGTTATCATTTATTGAGACCAGCTGAAGTTTATTAGGTGCTTACCAAGTGCCAGATACTAAGCAATTTTATATATATAATCATTTTAGCCTTTCATTAACACAAAAGGTAAATATTATTACCTACTTTACAGATGAAGAAATTGAGACCTAAAGTTAAATAACTTGCCTAAGGCTATGTATCTCTTAAGTGATCAAAATAGGATTCAAACCTGAATAGTCTATCTCCAGAGTCAATCTCCTTACCTACTATGCTCTACAGCCTCTCTGATAACAAACACATAACACTGTTCTCTGACTTGTAAAGTATTTTATACATTTATCAAGAATTTTACACTCGCCTTGTCAATGTTCACAGGACCCCTCTCTGCCTGCCAAAAGGTAATCTAGAAACACAGAAACAAAAGTGATGCACTGCAGAGCTCTTGGAACCTGGTATATTACACACCTGAACTCACATCCCTGCTGTAGGATTTATTGGTTGAACTCAAGCAAATGACATAACCTGTCTGAGCTTCATTTTCTTCACCTGCACAATTACTTTCATAATCCAGCCTTGCTTTCCTCACAGTATGACTACGTCTAAGATAATATATGTGAAGATGCTTTGTTAACTGCAAAGTGGTAGAAATGAGATTCTTAACATGGGGTCCACAAACAGACTGTGGGAGGTTTGTTGAAACCTTTGATATTGTCTGCAAGCTTGGCTTATATGTGTGTAAATGCATTTTTTTCTCAGATAACTTTCCATAGTTTTTATCAGATTTCCCCTACTAAGTTTTAAAACTGCTACCATATGTAAGTACTTTGTCTTTAGGTGATTGGAGAAGATAAGAATTACCTTTACGGAACACCACTGTGTACCTCTATAGTTTCTTTCTATATCTATTGGGCTTTATTTTATGCAGCAAACAAACACATTACCACTTCCAAATTCCAACCTTCTCAAGATTTAACAGTAGTTCTCTCTCCTCATCTCCACCTCCAAGCCTTAGCTTCTTATTCACTTATTTACGCATTCAATATGCATTAAATGCAAAATTTAGGCACTCACACTGTGCTAGGTGCTAGGGATATAGCAGGAACAGCACTACCTACTTCATTAAACTTAAGAGTCTAGTAGAGAAGATAGATAAACTTTGGTCTTGAAAGTCATAAGGGAGTGCTAGGGACAGCTGTGCTACCTACAGATGATTCTTGTATCCTTTTCATATAGAGAACAGTGAAGTCTTTCTCTAGCTTAGTCACTTTTTTACATAATGTGCTTAGTTTGTCTAGATCATCAGTTCCCCACAACTCAAAGAAAAAGAGGAAACAGAAGTAAAAATCATAGAAACCATCCAATTAATAAAAACCGACAGTGAGAAAAAAAGCAAAGAGGAAACCGAGACACTGAACAACCAAAAACCAGAAAAAAGAATGGTGATAGGAAATCTTCATATATCAGCCATCACCCTAAATGTAAATTGACTGAACTCACCAATAAAAATTCACAGAGTAGTTTAGTGGATTAAAAAAAATCTATATGCTCTCTCCTAAAGACACACCTAAACCACAAATACAAACACACACTCAAAGTGAAAGGGTGGAAAAAAAAATACTCCAAGCAAATAGCATCCAGAGAAAAGCAGGATTAGCCATACTTATAGCTGATGAAACAGACTTCAGGACAAAAGGTAAGAAGAGGGAAAAATGGACATTTCATAATGATAAAAGGCACAATGCAACAACAAGTGACACTCATCAATATATATAATCCCCAACAAGGAAGCACCAAAATTTATAAATCAAATAGTTAAAGATCTAAAAAGTGAAACAAACAAAAACATAATTACAGTAGGTGACCTAAACATCCCATTGACAGTCATGGGCAGACCATCCAAACAGAAAATAAATAAGGAAATATCAGCTCTAAATGATACATTACAACAATTGGACATAATTGACATTTACAGGACACTCCATTTTACAACACAAGACTATACATTCCATTCTAGTACACATGGAACATTCTCAAGGGTAGACCATATGCTGGAACACAAAACTAGCCTCAGCAAATTTAAGAAAATTGGAATCATACAAAGCATCTCAGAACACAAAACCTTGAAATTGAAGGTCAACTACACAAGAAAAGCAAAAAACCCCACATATACAAGGAGATTAAACAACATGATATTAAAAAATGACTGGATCAAAATAGATCATTGGTTCCCAAGTGGTGGTACTTGTACCCTTGTGGGTACATGCTGGGCCATTCAGAGGAATGCAAACAATAGTAATGGTTAGGAAACAAATGTAAAGTAAAAAAATTAAAAACATTACTTATGGAACAATAGATGTTAGGTTTGAATCACCATTAATGGAGATACTTCAAAATTAGATCATATTAGCAAATGGTGATTGTTGAGGACATGATTGTAAACTCTTCCGCCAAACCACTCTTCTACCAATCATAACACAGTTTCAGAACAATCCATTTGCAACAGTTCTAGAACTTCTTCAAACATATAAATGGATCCGTAGCCAGACTGTTTGATTGGTTTAGTTTTTGACTGAGTAAAAGTAAGTGTGTTGTCTTTAATTGTGATTCTTTTCAAGTAGTAATTTTATTTAATATTTAAACACTTGAACATCATTATCAATATTTAACTATTACAAATATTGTAAAATTAAATCTGTGGTTTGTACTTTTAGTGTAGTATTAATAATTTTTCTTTCCCAACTTATTATCTTATTTCCACTATTCTACATTAAGATAGGCACTGAACAAAAGTGTCAGTATTTAAAAACAGCTGTTTTATTAACAGGGGCTAAAATTTATAGAAATAGGTTTAAAAGGGGTACACAAGTGAAAAAAGGTTGGGAACCACTGGTCTAGATGTTATTTTTAAAATGAAACAGAAAAACACATTGGCATATTATGATAAGCATATCAAGCAACATCTCTATCATTATGAACCCTAAACTTTAATTGCTACAGCCTAACATCAAATCACTGCATTTCCTCAATTTTTTATATTTTATATTTTAATTTATCTAAAAATAAGAAGTAACTACATACATTTATGTGAATCTTTTTATCTTTTTCAAGATAGGTCATTTTGGATCAATGATGGAAGTTGTAATGAATGTATAGAATCTTTAAACAGTGGAAATATGGTAAAATCTGACCCATATATATTGAAGCATGACCTCTTTAAAATGTTGGACAAGGCTCTCGATGATTGGGCCTCTGCCCTCGGCCCTAGTCTCAATTCTCACCACATGCTGTCTTAAGCCTATGCTCCAGGCCTTCCAAATTGCTTTTGGGTGCAAATTGGCAAATTGGGCAAGTACTTTCACATATATAACAGCTATCTGTTAGCATATATTTCCCAACTAAACTGTGAGCATCTCCAGGGCACAACTGAGCCTAATTAAGCTCCCTATCTCCAGCACATAGCATAGTTCCACCAATAAGAGACATGGTAAAGTTATAAAGAATACCTTAATTCATGGGCTTAGTATAGACTAAAACCTGAGCCCTTTCCATATGGGTTGCTAAGCCCATCTTTTCCATCTCATACTTGTGCAATTGGTTTCAAAATCTACTTCAGATACCATCCTGTGTACAAAGCTTTCCCTAATTATCCCAGCCAGAAAAGACTTCTCTCTTCTCTGAACTCACTCTTGACATTTTCCATGAGGTGTCAACATTACCTCCTCAGCAGGCAGAAGTACGTTTCACTAGAATAGTGTTTCTCAGCTGTTCTGTGAATAGGTCACACTGACAAATACTGAATTTTAAATACTTAAAAGTGATTAAAAGATTCAAAATAGTCCAAAGCACATGGAGACAATGGCCTCACAATCACTATTTCTCTGTTTAGGAATGCATCCACAATTATTGCGCACCCATGTGGTTCTTAGAGTGTGGAACTGTTTACTGCCCTAACAGCTTATGCTATGCCTAATTCTTACATTTCCCAGGCACCACACTATCATTCCTTTGTGCTGTCATGAAATTATATCCCATTTCTTACTTGTATACATAGCAAAGGTACTCCTAATTTCTCAATTTTCAGTTCATGCCTTATCTGGAAGACCACTTCCAATAATGTTGAACCTCAGTCATGGCAAAAAGGAAATTACATGTTGCTTGAAATATGGTCAGGTATATGTAAATGACTTGTAGCACTCCAGGATGCCAAGGCACTCTGGTTGAGATTGAGTCCAGCAGAGAGTATACTTAACAAATTTACAGCCTGTTTGAAAAGGAAGACTGTCACTGACTTCAACAGACTTAGAACATGTGCCCTGATCACATACTTGGGAATGTGCCTCTCCAGCTTCCCAAGGCATGTGCAAATAACCTAGGGTATCCCATGACTGAATGACCCTAAACCTCTGATTTACACCTAAGCGTCAGACTGGTCATATGAGAAAGAGCATTTAAATACAGATTAGGCAAGCCGGTCTGGACTCTCTGGCCCAGAACACAAATCGTAGTCCCCTCATCTGTTAAATGACATACTTTTGAAGGGCCTTCCTAATTTAGACAGTCTATGAGTCTATGGTAGAGACTCATGCCATTCTTCTAGATTCCCATGGCCCAGCTGAGAGTTGGGGTCAAATATATGTATGATGAGTAGATAAATGAAATGATAAATTGTGTATTTGACCTTGTTTTGCTTTATGAGATATGTGTCTTCGGCATTAATAGCTGATCAACATAATCTTTCTTTATAAAAATGTCAGGGATAGATAATGGAGTCATTCAAGGGCATCTTAGGCTAGTTATAATCAGGCCTTATGCAGGACTCACACAGACTCAGCTATTTTGTGAACAAGTCATCTCATCACTGACCAAGGAACCTTTTTATTCCTCAGGGTCACAGCAGAACAAGATGCCCTACCTAAGAGCCCTGAGTAAGTCAAGGAAGTCTCATTTTATATTGACAAATTTAGAAATCCATGATTTGAGGCAGGCTGTGTAATAGAAAATTATCTAAAACCAGCAAAAAGTTATCTGTGATTTCAGTAACCTCAAGTGGGTGTTCATATAGCAAGTAGGAGACTCTCAAATACTGAAGAATAAACTAAGCCCTCTCCTTCCCCTATCTTCAGCCAAATATGAGCTTAAAGTAATCAGGGCAAAATTTTAATTTTACGATAACTAGAGCAAAACTTCCAGTTTCATTCAAATAAAGAAAATATCCTGGTTTTTGGAAAACAATATAGAATGGTCTAACTTATTTACCCATCACTGGAAAATAGTTCTGTGGCTACAATTCAAGGGGACTTCTGATTCAAGGCCAATGTGCTTGGGCAGGGAGAATGGAATATGCTATCATATGGCATTATTTACCATTATGACCCAGTAATTCTATTTCTAGGTATATACCTGAGAGAACTGAAAATATATGTCTGCACAAAAATGTATACATGACTATTCATAGCAGTACTCTTTGCAATAACCAAAACATTGAAAAAACATAAATGTCCATCAACTCATGGTTGAATAAACAAATGTGGTATATCAATACAATGAAATATTATTCAGCCATAAAAAGGAATGAAGTACTGCTATATGCTAAAACATGGATTAACCTTGAAACCATGCTAAATGAAAGAAACTAGCCACAAAAGACCCCATATTGTATGATTCAGTGTACATGAAATACCCAGAATAGGCAATTCATAAAGACACAAACCAGATTAGCGGTTGGCAGGGATAGGGGTAAGGAGGGATTAACATATGACTATTTAATTGGTATGGGGTTTTCATTTGTAGTGATAAAATAATTCTGGAACTAGAGAATGGTGATAGTTTCACAACGTTATGAATGTACTAAATGCATGTCTTTGTCTGTATGGGTGGCTATAACACAATAACAGAGATCAAGGCAACAGCATGGTTGTGTTCTCCTGAGAACTCTCTTCATGGTTCATAGCCTGCACCTTCTCACTGTGTCTTCACATGAGAAGAGATTAGGGATCTCTTTGGAGGGTTTCATAAGGCTCTAATTCCATTCATGGGGGCTCCACCCTCAACATCTAATCACGTTCTAAAGGCTGCACCTCCTAATACCATCATATTTTGAGGTTGGATTTCAATATATGAATGTTAAGGGACACACTTAGGCCTTAGCATTACCACTAAATGTTTCAATTTAAAATGGTGAAAACAGTAATTTTTTGTTATGTGTATTTTACCACAATAAAAAATATTCTCAAGCTCATTCATGCAAAAGTATTGATGATCAATAACCAATATGGAAAGAGAACTAAAATTTTACATGTTTGAAATTTTAACATATGGCAAAAGCAGGTAACATTTTTTAAGTTTCAACCATATATTAATTACTTTACTTCTCCATAAACTCTCATAACTACCCAGTAAGGTGTATGTGTGTGTGTGAGGGTTGGGGGTGGATGGGTGTGTGTAGGTATATTTTTACCTCAATTTTAAGGATTAGAAAACTGAGAAATGAACTATTTTATTCAAGATCATACAATTGTAGGTTGGAACATGGGCATTTAGACCCAGATCTGACTCCCAAGTCTATACTCCTGACTATGCTAAAGAAAGAGGAAATATAATAGAATTTGGGGCATCTGTCAGCAGTTCAGGAAAGTTTGGAAAGCAGTATGACTTCCATTTCATAAAATCAAATGACCTGAATATTCTATAACTCCAATAGAGGCCTTCAAACTTTTGTAATCTCTATCCTTATCAGTGATGACATCTCAGCGTGCACTCTTTTTATTTTAATAGAGGCATTTATGGCTGAATTTTTCTAGCCAGGCCTCATATATGAGCTGCCAAAGTGAGCACTCAGCATGCACTCTTAACATGGGCATAGTCATTACATGTATTAAGGTATATGCTTGGGCTAATAGCAAATCATATGTTGACAAATGATTCATTTATTAATATTTCTTGATGAAATAAAAATTAATATAAATTTTATTATTTCCTTTTTACTTCTCGGGTAGATAATCTTATATATACACACATTTAGGGGTAAAATAACTCTACTCTGGAGACCATTACTCAGAGAAAGTCCTACTTTTACCCACACATTAAGAGATTTTTATCAAAGAATTATTTGATGAGTTACTTGGTACAAGTCTCCTTGCCAGCCTCCATGGATGATGAGTAGATAAACAAAATACTCTCCCTATTGTCAAATTACTCACAATTCAGTAAGGAACCAGTGACCTAACTGGATTACTCCCATCCAAGGCAGACTAAGCTTAACTATTACAATAGACACAGGTTAAATTCAAAAGCCCTTTAAAAAGTTTCACTTAAATAATTTGAAAAATAATCTCTTATGTCAGTTTCAATTATAAGATTAAAATAAAATTGCCTAAATGTAGTTAGGTTTGATGTTAAAGTAATCATTTATTCAAAGTTTGAAGTACACCAACTTTGGGTATACACTGCATGAAATGTATGTGCATGTGGATATATACATGTATTATAATACATACATTCTGAGTTTGGCAAGATGGCAACAAGAGAGAAGATTCCTAAAACCTCTCCTGGAAAAATACAATTAAACAGCTGGCCAGGATACAACACAGGAAACCCTGAGTGACACAGAGACAACTGAGAAATCCACGTATCTCAAGAAAACACCTGAAGCTTCGCAAACGAACTGCAGGAAGTGGAGAGACTGTTTACCGCCATGCTCCACTTCCAAACACTGGCGGAGACCAGAGATACAGCTTAAGCACCTCCCCTCTATCCCAAAACTTGCCCCTCCAGCACCATCTAGAGTTTGCTTTATAGCAAGCCACCACAAAAATACTAATCAGAAAAAGAAAGTGGGGTGGGAGTGGAGGGAAGCGGTGGGAGTGGGTAGAGTGGGAGCTAAATATATGGTGATGGAAAGAGAACTCATACTGAGTGGTGAACTCATAATGCAACAAGTTGGCAATACACTGTAGAATTATACACCTGGAACATGTGTAATTCTTGCTAACCAATGTCACCCAAATAAGTCTAACAATAAAACAAAAGACATTAGGTGGTGAACTTATTATACATCAAGTTGACAATGCACTATAGAATTGTATGCCTGAAACCTATGCAATCCTTGCGAACAGATGTCACCCCAATAAGTCTAACAATAAAAATGAATTAAAAAAAAAAAGAAAAAGAAAAAGAAAGTGATCTCCTGGGCTCTGCTGGAATAAAGCCCTCATGCCAAAGAAGAACAACACAACAGACAATATGAGTATCTTAGGATATAAAGCTGCTCAGAAAGAAGAGAAAAAATCTCCAGAAAAGAATCTTATAGATCTAGAAATTTGTGAACTGAGTGACTGAAATATAAGGTAGCCATTCTAAAGACTCTAAGAGAAATGAAAATATACTGGCAGAACACCATAGCTGAAATGAATGATCTCAGAAAGAAAATCTGTGAACAAAAGGAACATTTTAACAAAGAAATTCAAACTATAAGGAAGAACAAGATGGAAATTTGAGAGGTAAATAATATAATAAATAAAATGAGGAATAAATTAACTGTCAAAGAAAACAGGTCCAATTAGATGGAAGAAAGAATTAGTGATATTGAAGATCAGAACATAGAACGATCTCAGAAAGAGGAAGTTAGGGAATACAGAACCAAAAGGATTGAAAAAAACTGCAAGAACTATCTGACTCCATGGGACACAACAACATCAGGAAAATAGGATTGGAAGAAGGATCAGAACACTCTATAGAGAGCATACTCAAACAAACAGTAGATGAGAAATTTTCAAACCTATGGAAAGATCTGGAACCCAAAATTCAAGAAAACAAATAGGTCCCCTAGATACCTGGACCTTAGAAGATTTTCTGGAAGACATATTGTACTGAAGATGTCAAAAACCAAAGACAGAAAGACAAATTATCAAGGCAGCCAGGGAAAATAGACCTAAAACCTTTAGAGGTAAACTCATCAGGCTGGTATCAGACTTCTCAGCAGAAACTCTACAAACCCAGAGGGAGTGGAATCAAACTCAAAATATTAAAAGAGAGAAACTCCCAGCCAAGAATAAATTATCCAGCAAAATTTTCATTCAGATATGACAGAGGAATAAAGACCTTTTCAGACACACACAAGCTAAAGAAATTCACAAGCAGGAGACTAGCACTTCAAAAAATACTAAAGGAGACTCTTGAAACTGAAACAAATCATCAGAATAAATGGGAAAGAGTTGGGACAATAAAAGAGAAACAAACCAAAAAAACCAATTAAAAATAGGAAACAATGATCATAGGAAATCCTCATATATCAATCATTGCTCTAAATATTAATGGATTGAACTCACCAATATAAATACAGAGTAGTAGACTGGATTAAAACAATAAAAGCCATCCATGTGCTGTCTTTAGGAGACACACCTCAGCCATAAGGACAAACACAAACTCAATGTGAAAGCATGGAAAACAATACTCCAAGCAAATGGTAACCAGAGAAAAGCAGGAGTTGCCATACTGATATGTGATGAAACAAATTTCAGGTTAAAAAATATAACGAGAGACACAGATGGACATTACATAGTGATAAAAGGTATAATACAACAAGAAGACTTGACACTAATTAATATATATGCTCCCAATCAGGAATCACCCAAATATATAAAGCAATTACTAACAGATCTGAAAGGAGACATTGACAAAAGCACAATCATTGTAGGAGACCTAAACACCCCATTAACCGCCATGGACAGATCATCCAAAGAAAATATATAAGTAAATATCATCTCTAAATAACACATAACAGCTACGGGACATTAATGAAATTTACAGGACTCCTCATCTAGCAAAAATAAGACTGTACTTTTTTTTCTAGTGCACATGGAACATTCTTAAGGATAGACCATATGCTGGGATACAAAACTAGCCTCAGCAAATTCAAAAAGATTGAAATAATACCAAGTGTATTCTCAGAACACAAAGCTCTGAAATTGGAGATTAACTGTAACAGGGAAGCTGAAAAAACCACATATACATAGAGATTAAATAACATGGTTTTTTTTTGTTTGTTTGTTTGTTTTGGTATGTGGGTAGTTCCCTAGCTAGGAATCGAACCCAGGCCACAGCGTTGACAGCACCAGCGCCGAAACCTTAAGCCTACACCACCAGGGAACTCCCTAAATAACATCTTTTAAAAAATGACTGGATCAAATAACAAATAAAAGAAGATATTAAAAATATATACAAACTAATGACAATGAAAATAAAACATATCAAAATTATTAGGAAACAGAGGAAGCAGTAATAAGAGACAAATATTTATCATTACAGACCTATCTTAAGAAGCATGAAAATCACAAGTAAACATCCTAAAATCCCATCTTAAAGAACTAGAAAAAGAAGAACAGAGCAAAACCCAAAGTCACCAGGAGGAAAGAAATAATTAAAATTAGAAGAGAGCTAAATGAATTCAAGAACAGAAAGACAATAGAAAAAATTAATGCTACAAAGAGCTTGTTCATTGAGGAAGTCAAGAAAATTGACAAACCGCTGGCTTAACTAACTAAAGGGTGAAAGGAAAGGATGCAAATATCCAAAATAAGAAATAAAAGGAGGGAAATTACCACTGATAGCATAGAAATACAAAATACTGTAAAAATTATCATGAAGGACTTTATGCCACTAAATTTAACAACTAGAAGAAATGTACAATTTTTTAAAATCTTGCAGCCTACCTAGACTGACCCAAGAAGAACTGGATAATTTAAATAGACCAATCAATAGCAAAGAGATCGAAATGACTATCCATAATCTCCCTAAAAGCAAAAACCCTGGACCAGATGGTCTCACCAATGAATTCTACCAAGCATTCAAAGAAGAATTAATGTCTGTCTTCCTTAGATTCTTCCAAAAAATTGAAGAGGAAGGAATACTTCCTAACTCATTCTATGAGGCCAACATTACTCTAATACCAAAGCCTGGTGAAGACAACTCACAAAAAAGAAAACTGTAGACCAATATCTCTGATGAATGCAGATGCAAAAATTCTAAACAAAATATTAGCAAATAGAATACAAAATTGCATAAAAAAGATCATACATCATGATCAAGTTGGTTTCATCCTTGGAGCACAAGGATGGCTCAACATACAAAAATCAATGCGATATACCACATAAACAAAATAAAAGAAAAAAGTCATATGACTATATCAGTTGGTGCAGAATAAGCATTAGACAAGGTACAACATCCATTTTTGATCAAAACACTGAATAAAATGGGTATAGAAGGAAAGTATCTCAATGTAATAAAGACCGTATATGACAAATCCTCAACTAATAGCATACCGAATGGGAGAAAGCTGAAACCCATTCCCTTAAAATCAGGAGCAATACAGGGATGCCCCCTGCCACCACTGCTATTCAATATAGTACTGGGAGTTCTAGCCAAAGCATGAGGCAAGAGATAGGAATAAAACATATCCAAATTGGGAGAGAAGAGGTCAAATTTTCATTATTTACAGATGACATGATCCTTTATATAGAAAGTTCTAAAAACTCCACCAGGAAACTATTAGAAACAATAAAAGAATAAGGTAAAGTTGCAGGATACAAAATCAATGCACAAAAATCAACAGCATTCCTATATACAAACAACGAATCTTCAGAAAAAGAAATGCGAGAGTCAATACCTTTTGTTATCACAGGAAAAAGAATGAAATACCTGGAAATCAACTTAACAAAGAAAGTTATAGAATTATACACAGCAAGCTATAAGACACTTTTGAAAGAAATTGAAGAGGACACAAAGAAATGGAAAGGTATTTTGTGTTCAGGATGGAAGACTTAATATTGTTAAAACGGCCATATTGTCCAAAACAATTTACAGATTTAATGCAATTCCCATCAAAATTTCACAATCATACTTTCATGAAATATATTAAAAAATTATCAGATTTGTATGGAACAACAAATGCCAAGCCAATACTACATAAAAAGAATAAAGCTGGTGGTATCACACTACTGGATTTCAATTTATACTACAAAGCACCAATAATCAAAACAGCTTGGTATTGGCAGAAAAACAGATGCACAGACCAAGGGAACACAATTCGACACACGGAAATGAATCCAAACATTTATAGAAAAATAATTTTTGATAAAAGAGCAAAAAATATGCAATGGGGAAAGGACAGCCTCTTCAGTAGATGGTGATGGGGAAACAGAAAAAAAAAAACATGCAAAAGAATGAATCTGAGCTGGGTAATCTCACCATATACTAAAATTAACTCGAAATGGATAAAAGACATTCATATAAGACCCGAAACAAAAAAAAACTGTATGGAAGAAAACATTGGTACTAAACTTGTAGACCTAAGGCTCAAGGAAGACTTCATGAACCTGACTTCATAGGCAAGGGAAGTAAAAGCAAAAATAAATCAATGGGACTTGATCCAACTAAAGTCTTTTGCACAGCCAATGAAACTGTCAACAATGCAAAAAGATAGCCAACTGTATGGGAGAAAATATTTGCAAACAATGCATCTAATAAAGGTCTAATATCTAAAATATATAAAGAACTAGTATGACTCAACAAGAAAAAAAATCAAATAACACAATTAAAAGGTTAGCAGAGGACCTAAAAAGACATTTCTGCCATGAAGAAATACAACTGGCCAACAGACATATGAAAAATTGCTCAACCTCATTAGCTGTCAGAGAAATACAAATCAAAACCACAATGGGATATCACCTCACACCTGCTAGAATGGCTATTATCAACAAAATTGCTGGAGAGGATATGGAGACAAAGGAACTCACACACTGCTGGTGGGAATGCAAATTAGTACAACTGCTATGGAAAATGGTATGGAGGTTCCTCAGAAAATTGGGAATGGAGTTACCATATAACCCAGCAATCCCCCTTCTGGGGATCTATCCAAAAAACCTTGAAAACCTTAGTCTGCAAAGACTTATGTGCCACAACGTTCATTGCAGTGTTGTTCATGGTGGCCAAGACATGAAAACCAAAGTGCCCTTCGATAGATGACTGGATAAACAAGCTGTGGTACGTATACACAAGGGAATATTACTCTGCTATAAGAAAAGATGAAATACTGCCATTTGCAACAAAATGGATGGACCTTGAGAACATCATGCTAAGCAAAATAAGCCAGACAGAAAAAAACCAAGAACCACATGACTTCACTCACATGTGGAATATAAAATTGAAAACAACAAAGAAACAAAACTCATGGACACAGTCAATAATTTAGTAGTTAACTTAAGGGTAAAAGGGGAGGGGATAAGAGAAAAGGGACAGGGACACAATTATATGGTAATGGAAAGAGAACTGACACTGGGTGTTGAACACATACTGCAACACAAGGACAATGTCCTGTAGAATTTTACATCTGGAACCTATGTAATCCTGCTAACCAATGTCACCCCAATAACTCTAACAATAAATACATATTTTTATATTGAAAAACTGCATACATAAGATGTGCACCAAGTTTGGAGAAACATTGTTCACAAGTGATAGGATGCCTGGACAAAAAAACTGGGTTTAGGAAAGGTTTACTATCATTAACATGATTTTTATCCTCTTGAGCTTTTTATCATGAAGATATATGATTTCAGTAGTTCATTTGAGATGTGGCTTTTATCTTTATCATGCCTCTGGTAACTAAAACTGTTTAATATATATATACACACACACATATACATACATACACACAATAACTATGTGATTTAAGTAAATTAAAAATATTATGCCCTATTTACTAGTTCAGTATGAAGAAAATTTATAAATCCTTGGAAATTTGAATGTAAAAGAAAAATTTTTTCCAAATAAACGCTTTCTTTTCTCTGGCTTCAAAATAAACTCCTATATAATTTATGAAATGTTCTTATTTCTGCAAGGTATTGTGATTTCTGAAATAATGAAGTGTAGTACTTGAAATCACATTTAATTTACTCTGAAGGAAGAAAGCTAATGCCATGTGAGGTTGCTCAGGAAACAGAAAAGCTTCTTTAGATCAGTGTTGCAGCAGAAAAGTAAGCTGATATTTCACAGTTTATTCACAGTCATAGCTCTAAAATTCTTTCCTGATTTTTAGCAACATATTTCTAATTTTACATTAAATATTACATACCCCCTTAATCTAGTCCTATTTTTGGTAACTGATGAAGATTTTTAAAGGAAAAAAATGAGAATTTAATCTGCTGTTCATCACAATCCCTGTACATTTTAAATTATTTTCCTAAATCTCAATTCAATAAAAAAAATGACATCTGGTTTTAGCATGAGAGAAGCTCATTTTGGGCAATAGAAGCCTATTTATCTTTAAACTTTTAGATGAAATATAATAAGGCCCTGGGCTTACAATGACTCTAATTATTCAGATAATTCACAAAAGCCCTGATTTATGCTAAATACTTAGCTTTAATTAGTCAATGGCTACATAAAAGGTGGAAGGAGTCTTAAGATGAGTGTTGGGAAAAGGACATATGTGTCAGGCACTATTAGTTGCTTTCCCAATACCCATTTTTCTCCCCCTTTTTTTCTATTCAGGCAGAATTACCTCTCACTACAGAAGCTGGATTTGCCAGATACCCACATCCTAATATTCTCTTGTACCTAAGAAATTACTATATGACTATCTTTCATCTGGCCAGTGGAACATGAGGAAAGTCAGGGAAGGTTTTCCTTTATGATTAAAAGAAAAAATAAAAAATGTCCCCTCTTCCTCCTCATTGGACATGTTTTCTCCTGCGTATGGTATCTGGAGCTTCTATACCATCTTGCAACCAAGAGAGGAGACAGCATCATGCGGTGGATGCTGAGGATGACAGAGCAGAAAGTTCAAAGAAACCCAGAATTCTGATGAGACAATTGAGTCACTGAATTAAAGTAAAGTAAAGTAAAACAAACTTACTTCTGGATTTGAGATAATAAAATATCCTCATTGCTTTAGCCACTTTAAATTGGGTATCTATGAATTACAGCCAAAAATATTATAACTGTGAAAAACATGACTGACTTTTCCTGCATGCTTTCCAAAGTTACCAACTTGACTTATTTCATGAACTAAGGCTTTAAATCAGAATGTCAAAGCTTGGAAAAACTTTTAGAATTTATGGATTTTAAAGTTGGAGGGAGAATCATCTGTGAAATTTGTTGTATTAACCTATCCACATTTTCCCACCTTCCCACAGGTAGATAATAGCTGCTGTAGTGAGATTATACCATCGCTGAAGTGCCTTAATGAAGTGATAGAGATAGGGAAAGAAAGAGCCTGAAAGACTGAGAATGAATTGATAACCATCCAATCTACTCCTAGGCCTTCATTTTACAGATGAGGAAACTAAAGCCCAAGTGAATTTTGCAAGGTTCATCTAAAGCAGTCCCTAAGAAAGGACAAAGTGCTAGGAGGGTTTTAGAAAAAGGGAAAGAACACATGATCCCCAAAAGATGAACAAAACCAATTGACCTGCCAGGCACTGGATCCAGACCCATTATTCAATGCTCAGGTGGGAACATTTATACACAGGAAGAAGAATGCCCTGATGATCTTTTTGACTTCTTATCAAGCTCAAACTCCCTTGACTACAACCATTCAAGGTCCTCTGCAGCCAAGCTCCTCTTTGAAAGTCTTGCTGAATGCATCCCTACTCTTGCAATTCCCTTGCTCATTAGTGTTCCATGAATATGCCAGGCTCACCTGGACAGCTTCCTCTCCAAGCTCGAAAGCCCTCCATTTTATCTATTGCCTTCCAAATATTGTCCATCCTTCAAAGTGTCATAAATATCACTGCATGTGTCATTTGAAGTGACAGCAACAAATGATTCCTATAACCTCTGTCTTTATAAGTGTACAACATGGTACTTTGTTCAAAGCTTAAAATTAAATTTAAAAATAAAAATAAAATAGAAGTGATATCAAGTAAAATTGAATCCAACAAAATTGTTATTAATTCACCTAATAATACAGTATAAAATATTATTTATCTCTGATTTTAAGGGCATTAAAAAGATGCAAAGCAATTTTTTCATATAACTTATTTCAGTCAAAATTGGAACCAAATTATATGGAGAAATAAAGTGAAAAAAGTCAGACAGCAATTAAACTGCTGATGTATAAAACTACATACTATCATAGCTGAAAGCTCTGAGAGATCATTGCACCCATTGCCTCATTTTTCATATAGGGAAACTGAAGTCAAGAAAGAAAATGTGGTTAACTACTCATTCAATGACTCTTATTTTTGTCGACAAAGGTGGGATTTAGGACCTAAATAAAAACAGCTATCTACAAATCTTTATACTTGTCATTGTTCCAACTATCTAAACTCATATTGCTACGGCCAAACACACTGTATCCAAGAGACCTGATCTTTTTTCCTAACCTAATTTTTCCAGAAACTTTTCTTATTATCACCTGTTTTTCATACTTTGAACACTAATAACCTCAGCATAAAAGTAAGACATTATCCTACTGTCACAACAAATAAAATTTCAAGTAAAAAACAGCTAATGACAGTGAATAAACAAAGCTTCATGGGTCCCTAACTGATTTAAAACTCCAAGCATTATGGAAGATAACACAAAGTAATATTATCTGGATTTTAGCATTGGACAGGATAGATTTAAATTATACAAATAAAAGCAGTATTGCTTTACAGAAAATTTGTTGTACTGAGTCATGAAACTGGTTCAGGTCTGGATTCCAATTTCACCTCAACATCTAGCTAGTTTATGATCTCAACAGTTCTTTTGTTTAAAGAAAAAAAAAAGAGGATTGGTCTAGATTGATGTGTTTTAAACTAGGTTCTGCAGATTTATTAGGGGAGATGACTTGTCCATTGTTATTAGAATATTGTAATTTTATGATGCCATTTCTATGATAATATATTTAAATGGTTCCAAGGTGTACTCTTACAATCAAGGACTGCTGTGCTATTTTTCTGCCCATTTATGTGTTCGTGTTAACAGTTGAATGGAAACCAAGTAAAGTGGTGTTGTAATTATTAAAAGCTAGACATGAAACCCCATAAACGTGGACACATTAAAGAAAACCTGTGTTCCGGCCAAACAAAGGCCATGTATATGATGCAGATGTCCTTTTTTGACCAGAAGAAAGGAGTGGAAGAAGAGAATCATCACACATGTTCTATGTATAAGGTGTGTATACCTAGTTTTATGCATATTACAAACATATGTATTTATATGTGTAAATATATTACATATTACATTATACATTTCATTTATATTATTACATTCTTATTTTAATAGCATTCTAAGAATAATTTAAGTCAACACTAAAATCAGTAAGAATCTTTTTCTCTTTGAAAGTTGCCTCTACGTTACTCAATTGAAAAAAGGCTTAGATGATCCCTCAGTCCCTGAGTCTGAAACATTACATATGTCTATTATAACTGACTCAGAGATTCTATTTTTAGAGCCCAAGTAAATTGAACTGGAGAATTAAACAATATCCAATGAATATTTCCTCTTTTTAAATATGTCATCCATAATCCTTGCTAACAGATGTCACCCCAATAAGTCTAACAATAAAAATGAATTAAAAATAAATAAATAAATAAATAAATAAATAAATAAATAAATAAATATGTCATCCAAAATGCAGACTAGAATGACTTTCCTAAATTTCCAATCAGAGACAGTGCCCAAAATTGAAAACAAAATTGAGAAAATTAACAGTGCTATGGATGGGCCAGTTATTGGGATTGGTTGAAATTTCTTTAGCAGTCATCTTGGTGACATTTTTTCTTGAAGAGCAAATTCTTGACATACTGTACCTGGCAAAGGAAGCATTGAAGAGTTTGATAAGGAAGCAAGATATTTACCCTCCTCACATCAAAATCTTCAATGCCATTTCACAGTTTATTTTTCTTTTAATTAAATGAAACAGTAATAATAATCACTGAAGAAATGTTGTTTGCAAATTACTCAGTTGTTCATATGCGTAAGAGTGTCTTGTCCTTTTCCTCCTCATTCATTACACTGAGACCTCTAGTCTGGCTACATCCTTGATGAGTAATATTTTTTATAATGGTCTTATAAGTGATTGCTTGCAGCATCTTATAGTCTTATCTCAGCTTCTGCAGCTTCTCATTAATATTCTGTACATATGGAAGAGTTTTCTATATCATTGTCCATTAACAAGGAGAATAATCACTCATTCAGTTATCAAGCAGTCAGCAAAGACCTAGACTTGCGCCCTTAGTGCAAAGAATCATGGGATATCAAGAAGGTTAAATGTGGTTGACATTATGATAGTTACATTTTTTATATAATTAGAGTTCTATAACCAAGTTGATCAAAGATAAGCAAAGAAGTATTAAAGTCTTTTAGGACTTAGAGACCATATTAGTGACTCCCTCTTAAAATGACAAAAACCATATTTCAGCTGATACATACTAATGAGCATTCTTTTATGGCAAACAAGGAAAGGTCATAAGTTTACATATACATGACATATTATTACAAAATGGCTTTCAAAGAGAAGTAAGTTAAGTGATACTAAGAAAATTCAAAATTGAAACAGTGCTGGGCATAAGAAGAGAGACATAAAACAGCTCACTGACTAACCCACTATGAGAGGCTAAATGTTCAGAATGACTTAAAATAAAACACTCCCTACTGTACCTTTGTAGTACATTTAACCATTCAGGCCCTTTTTTCATTTATACCATCATAATCTCTATTGATAATATCTGATAAGAGAAAGCTACACACACACACACACACACACACACACACAATTTCCCAGCTAAAAGAATGTATACATATGCCGTCTGGATAAAAATTCAGCCATAAATGCTGCCGTTTTTCATATTACATGCCTGGATACTTTCTGAACAGCTCATATGTATCTGAGGACCATAAAACATATACGCATTTGAAGACGTTATGTATATATTACTTTTTGAAGTTGAATTAAATTGTGGTAGCAAAGTGTAGCATGAGGTTCACTCAAAAGATAGTATTAATCAAATGAATGCTAGCATCACCATGTGATAGGTGGGACAGTCAAAGACAATGACAGGAGCATGGTTGTTGTTCGAGGAATGGAAGACCATTTGCCAGGACAAAGGATAAGATGAAGAGGTGCATTTGAATATCCTCCACACTCTCCTGACTTAACAACCCTTGACTTCTACCCATGGGGGACCTTATAGGACGTGGTGTGCCATAGAAAACTGGTTATACTGGCAGTACTTCAAGAAGAAATTGAAATGGCTTGCACAGAGATACAAGTGGACAATGTGTCAACATTGCACACGCAGTAGATAGCCGTAATCAGAAATATCTGGATGCTGATGGTAACCATTTTGAGCACCTCTTATAATTGTAGAAGTCAAACATGACATGTATTTATCCTTTGTTTTTGGTATATATTATTACAATTTTAATGCAGTTTTTTTCCATTCTTAAAATGTGTATACATTTTTTGGCACTCTGAGTATGTATACGAGATCTGACAATTAAGTTCACAAACTTGCCACTGTGCACTTACATTGGCAGTGCTGTACAAACAACTTGATAAGGTTTTATCACCTTGGTATATCTGTGTCTCACACCTGTGTTCATGTCAATGTGTGCCAGTGTCTTCCTGAGTGGCTTTCATTATTGTTGTTGCATATTTTTGTGTGCTGTCACAAGAATGTTGGAACTTGAATTAGAGCAACAAACAAACATTAAATTCCTTGTTAAACTGCCAAGAGTGGAAGTGAAATCAGGGACATGTTAGTCTAAGTTTATGGGGATAAAGCCATGAAAAAATGTACAAGTGGATTAAACATTTTTCTGAGGGGAGAGAAAGTGTCAGTGATGAAGAAAAGTCAGAGCGGCCAATAACAAGCAGAACTAATGAAAACATTGCACAAATTTATTGAGTTGTGCATCAAAATCATCAGCTCACTCTGCGAAGCACAGCAGACTAAGTAAACATTGGTAGAGAAACATTTGGGAAAATCTTAACGGAAAATCTTGGCATGAGGAAAGTGTGTGCAAAAATGGTCCCAAAGGAGCTCATTGATGAACAAAACCCAAGAACTTCTGGAAAAACAAGACAAAGTTTTGGGCCTGGTGATCACTGGGGATGAAACATGGGTGTACCAAAAAGACCCTGATATAAAGAGTCAACATGTACAATGAAAGTCAGCTAATTCTCCATGACCAAAAAAGTTCCGTCAGTCCAAATCAATAGTCAAAACAATTTTGCTAACCTTTTTTTATATCAGAGGCATTGTTCATTATGAATTTGTACCAACTTGACAAACAGTCAACCAAGTTTACTATGTGGAAGTGCCGAAAAACCTGCATGAAAAAGTTAGATGAAAACCTGATCTTTTCATCAACTCATGGCTCTTGCATCATGACAATACACCAGCTCATATGGCACTGTCTGCAAAGGAATTCTTAGCCAGTAAATAAATAATCATACTGAAACACCCTCCCTACTAACCTGATCTTGCCCTTAATGACTTCTTTACCCAAAGATAAAAGAAATATTGAAAGAAAATCATTTTGATGACATTCAGAACATTAAGGGTTATATGACAGCTCTGATGGCCGCTCCAGAAAAAGAATTCCAAAATTGCTTAGAAGGGTAGACTAGATGCTAGCATCAGTGCAAGGCTTCCCAATGGTATAATTCAAAGGTGACCATAGTTATTCAGCAATGAGGTGTTTTTCTAGGTTGAGTTGATGAACTTAATTGCCAGATCTTGTATATAATACATAATATAATATAAGTCATGGGACGTAAAGTACAGCATATGATATTGCAATAGCTACGTACAATGTCAGATGGATAGTAGATTTGTTGGGATTATTATTTTATGAAGGTTATGAACTCTAATTATTATGTTGTTTTATATACCTGAAACTAATAAATATTTTTTACTCATTTGAAGAGGATGAAAAGTTAATGGACAAGGAGAAAATATTGTAAACCATATATCCAATGAAGGACCAGAATCTAGAATATATAACAACTCAACATTTAAAAAACAAACAAGGAGATCCCTGGTGGTATAGTGGCTACACTTCAGCACTCTCAACGTTGTGACCTGGGTTCAATTCCCAGCCAGGGAACCACCAAAAAATAAAAACAAACAAAAAGCAAACAACAAAACAACAATAATAACAACAATAAAATCCTCACAGATAATACATCTATATATGGTCTTGATCTAACAATGCTTCAACTTCAGAATTTTTTTTTTATTTTATAATGGTTTAAAAGCACCATCATAAGCTGTTATTTCAAATTTTGAATGTTGATATTTTCCTGGGCTAGTGATATGTGGTATAATGCTCTACCATGTGATAGAAAGTAGCAGTGAGTCACAGCTCCCAGTCAGGTATATGATCATGAGGGTAAACACATGTAATGTGTTGCCAGCATTTTTGGAATAGTGTTAGGCTTTTTGCATACCATCATGTGTAAAAAACACCTGCCTGTGTCTTCTGCTTCTGATGAGAAGAAAGCAATCAGATATAGAACAACAAAATACATGAGGAGACAGACACTTTACCAAAGTGGATATATAGATGGCAAAGAAGCATATAAAAAATGTTCAAAAGTATTAGCCATTCAGGAATTAGTCTAGAATAGGGGGAACTTGGTGATACCAACAACCATAGCCCAAATCATACCCAAGACTCATTATAAACACTGCTGCTGTTGACACAAGTGTTGGATATCACAGTGAAAATGTGGTCATCTAGCTCACCAAGGAACCCACTGTAGGCCTCACTGCTCTTGCAAATGGTAGGGAAATGAGTGGATGACAATTCATATTCTTAGCTTCTATTATAGGAAGCAGAATCATAGAAATAAAATGTCAATGAAGGTCTCCTAAAAGTAAATGATGCTGCTTTCAATGTATAGAGTTCAAATCATAAGAAATTATACTCCCACTTTATTCCTGATGGTCAGGTGACAGATAGACTACCGGGTTCAATTCTAAGATTTGCTACATAAAAAGGGCATTGTAAAACAAGAGAACATTCAGAGAAGAGTGATAATGACATTTAAAAAGTTGCTTTGAGAACTGAAGAAAAGAAGATACTTAGACGGGCTATGAGTGCTATTTTCAAATGTCTTAAGAGTTATTATGATGAAGAAATAGTCTATTTGTTTTGTCTTGCTACAAAGGAAAGGAGTGAGAATCAAGTGTTAAGAAAATGGATTTCAGCTTTAAACAGGGAGAAACCTCTAATGATTCAAACTATTCCATATTGGAAAGATCTTTTTTTAAAAAACTGGTAAGTATCCAGGCAGAGACCAGATGACCATTGGGTGGGGTACTGTTACAATAGTGATTCCTAAGTTGAGTAAGTTATAGAATCACATGATCTCACATTTTACTGTGAAGGCTCATTCAGAACAGAATTCATGTCTCATTCTTCACAGCATCCTCATAGAGTATACTACCTATCCTCTGCTCCAAAAAATTCATAGTGAGCAGAACACTCTAAGAAGGAGGTAACCTGGTGTCAGTAAGCTAACAAATTCAACTCTATATGCCTTGCAGAGTTCCTGAGAGAACACCAGCTAGAGAAATGTATTCTTCTCTGCCCACATTGATAATGTTTTAGGGCAAGCCCAAGAAGACAGGGAAGTTGTTAAGTGTCAGACAGAGAAAGGAAATATGATTTCACTTATATTTGGAATCTGAAAATATTGATCTCATAGAAACAGAATAAAATGGTGGTTACCAGGGGTTGGGGTGGGAGAAATGGGGAGAATGGAGAGATGTTGATCATAAAGTACAAACTTTCAGTTATAACATCAGTAAGTCCTAGGCATCTAATGTACATAATCATGACTGTAGTTACCAATATTGTATTGTGCACTTGAAAGTTCCTATGAGAGTAAAATTAAATGCCCTCACCATACCAATAGTAAAATGATCATTATGGGAAGTAAAAGATGTTTTAACTAACATGATTGTGGTAATCATTTCACAGTATATATGTATATCAAATCATCATGTTGTAGACCATAATGCTTTGAAATTATAAATAACTAGAAAAAGAATGTGGGAAAAACCACAAATATGTGGAAATTAAATAAATGACATGTTAGTAAACAATGACTGGGTCAAAGAAGAAATAGAAGAAATCAAGAGATACATAAAGACAAATGAGAATGATAAGAAATACCAAAATTTTGAGGATACAGCCAAAGTGGTAAAAAGAGGGAAGATTATATCATTATATCTTGTTTCTACCTTAAGAAACAAGAAAAATCTCAAATAAATAACCTAACATTTTATATAAAAGAACTAGAAAAAGAACAAAGCCCAAAGTCATTAGAAGAAAGAAAATTTAAAAAATGAAATAGAGAACAAAGAGACAACAAGAAAATGCAATAAAGACTTGGTTCTTTGAAAATATTAATAAAATTGAAAATCCTCTGCTACATAGACTGAAAAAAAAGAAAAGAAAAGATTCAAAATCAGAAACAAAAGAGAATTGACAATGGACACAACAAAAATACAAAGGAGTAAACAAGAATACTAGGAAAGGGTATATGCCACCAGATTCAATAACCTAGAAGAAATAACAAGGTCTTAGAAATATATAACCTTCCTAGACTGAATCACGAAGAACTGGAAAATCTAAATAGACCAATCAACAGTAAGGAAATTGAAAGAGTAATCAAAAACTTTCCCAAAAGTAAAAGTCTAGGATTGGATAGCTTCATTAGTGAACTGTACTAAACATTCAAAGATCTAATGCCTATTCTCAAACTACCAAAAAAATTGAAGAAGAGGCAATACTTCCTAACTCATTTTATGAAGCCTGAACCCAAACCTGGAAAGGACAATACAAAACAAAGAAAATTACAAATGAATATTTTTAATAAATGTAGACACAGAGATCCTAAACAAAATACTAGCAGATCAAGTACAACAACACATTAAAAACATAAAACATCATGATTGTGTGGGGTTCATTCTAGGGGCACAAGGATGGCTCAACTGTTACTCAACACAGTATTGGAAATCTTAGAGCTATCAGGCAATAGAAAGAAATAAAAGGCACCCAAATTGGTAATGAAAAGGTTACATTGTCACTGTTGGCAGTTGATATAATTCTTTATTTCACCCTAAAGAATACTCCAAAAAGCTATTAGAAACAATAAACAAATACGGTGAAGTTGCAGGATACAAAATCAATATACAAAAATCCATTGCATTCTGATATAATAAAAATGACATTTCAGAAAAATAAATGAAAAATTTTTTTCATTTGAAATTGCAACTAAAAGTATAAAATACCTAAGAAAAAATGTAACAAGGATTCCCTGGTGGTGTAATGGCTAGGCTTCGGTGCTCTCACCGCTGCAGCCCGGGTTCGAGTCCTGCTCAGGGAACCAACCAAAAAAAAAAAAAAACTTAACAAAAGATGTGAAGGACAGATATACTGAAAGCTACAAGACATTTTGAAAGAAACTGAAGACACAAAGAAATGGAAAGAGATTCTGTGTTCTTGGGTTGGAAGAATCAACATAAATAAAATGGCCATATTACCCAAAGTGATATAGAGATTTACTGCAATCCTCATCAAAATCCCAATGGTATTTTAAAAAGTGGAACAAAAATTTATCAGATTGGTGTGGAATCACAAAAGACTCCAAATAGTCAAAGTAATCGTAAGAAAAAAGAATAAGGCCAGAGATATCATCTTCCTGACTTCAAATTATACTACAAAAGCTACAATAATCAAAACAGCATGGTATTGACAGAAAAACAGACACATGGACCAAGGTAACAGAAATAAACCCACATGTATATGGGCAGGTAATTTATGACAAAGAAGCCAAAAACACAATGGAGAAAAGAAAGTCTCTTCAATAAATGGTGCTGGAGAAATTGGAAAGCGACATGCCAAAAAAAAAACCAAAAAGGAACTAGACTTCTTTTTGACACTATACACAAAAATTAACTCAAAATGGATCAAAGACCCAAATATAGCACTTGAAAAAATTAAATGCATAGAAGAAAACACAGGCACTAAATTTACAGACCTTGGTCTCAGAGATGATTTTATGAATTTGACTCCAAAGTTATGGTAAGTCAAAGCAAAAATAAAGGAATGGGACTATATCAAACAAAAATGCTTCTGCACAGTAAAAGAAACCATGAACAAAACAAAAAAGTAACCAACCAAATAGAAGAAGGTATTTGTAAACAATACTTTCAGTAAGGGGTTAATATCCAAAATACATAAAGAATTTGCACAATTCAACAACAACAACAACCAATTCAATTTTAAAAATGGGCAGAGGATGTGATCAAACACTTCTCCCAAGAAGGCATACAAATGGTCAACAGATATTTAAAAAAGATATTCAAATTCACTATTAGGGAAATGCAAATCAAAACCACAGTGAGAAATTACCATGTTTATCAACAAGACAAATAATAAAAACTGTTAGAGAAGTTGTACAGAAAAAGAAATCCTTATACACCATTGGTGGGAATATAAGTTGTTACAGCCACTATAAAAAACAGTATGGAGGTTCTTCAAAAATTTAAGAATAGAGTTAACATATGACCCAGTAAACTGTCTTCTGAGTATCTACTTAAAAAGTTTCAAAACATTTATTCATAAAGATATATGTACCCCTATGTTCTTTGCACTGGTATTCATGATAGCCAAGACATGGAAACAATAAAAGTGCCCTTCCATAGATGATTGAATAAAGAATATGTGGTACATATATACAACAGAATACTATTCACCCATAAAATCATTGAAATATTCTTGTTTGTGAATACATGCATGGATTTTGAGAATATTATGCTAAGCAAAAAAGTCAGATGGAAAAAGTTGAGAGTCATGTGATTTCACTCATGTGTGGGATATAAAACTGAAAGCTCCAAACTGACAAGGCAAATAAATAAACAAAATGTTAATTGACATGTACAATAGTATGGTGGTTAAGAGATGAAAAGGGGGTTGAAAAGAGGACAAAGGGGGTCAAATATATAGTGATGGCAGGAGACTAACCTTTATATAGTGAGCATACAATGCAATATACCGATAATGTATTATAAAACTGTGCACTTGAAACTTATAAAATCTTATTGACCAATATCACTCTTAATAAAAGTAACAATTAATTTAAAAAATGAAAAAATATCATGTTGTACACCTTAAACTTTCACAATTATATCTCAATAAAGCTGAAAAAAATCCCAAAATAGAAACCTGTTTTTTTAATAATGGCAATTAATTTTATTAGCTTGAAGAAACTAACTGAAATATGACCAACAAAATCGCTATGCATTTACAAAACAATTAATATACTATTTGCTGTGCAATCAACCAATATTCATTGTCTCCTATTTTCCAGTACAAGTTTTTGCTTTTATGTTTCCTTTTCTTAAATGTGTATGGATATAAGCATTATTTTTTATTTACATCACCATCATTTCTGTTTTGTATTTGTCTACCTAAGGTCATTACCACATATCTATTTCTTACTTATAAATTTTAATAAAATATATGTAACTGGGAATGCATAGTATTAATTATTACTCTATCATTCAGGAATTAAAAAATGACACCAACACATTTCAAATAACACATATTAAAGAGATACAAACTATGATTTCTAAAATATAGTAATATATATTTAAAAATTAACCAAATTAAAATTTTTGGTTTATAGATTATAATCTTAAATACAGATGTTAAGAAGCTTAAATTATTATGTGTTATGATGGTCGGCCACCTATTAGGTACTGAAATAACATATTTTTCTAAGTTTAAAGTTATCTCTTCAAAGAATTGGGCTAATGGGTGGTTATTATTTTAGCTCAACTGGAATAAAATTACAAAAGGAGCATTTTCCTTTCTTATTATGAATAACTATAGTCATAAGGTCTAACAACACATGATTCAATAAATGGTGAGGATAATCCAATAGTTAATATCAAACTCTAGCCAACATCCAAGTAAGCATAGATCACCTTATAGAAAAGTTGTTTTATTAAAAGTATCTGATTAGAAAAGGAAGAAACTATAAAGTAACAGAGTACATTAGATATCTGGTAAGTGTCCTTATTTTACAGATTAGAGACTGAGGCTTAATCTTAATAAGTAACTTGCCCATGTCATATGCTAATGGTAGAAGCAGCACTATTCCCGAGCCTGGTTTCTATTCTGGGTTCTTTTTTCCATATCCATATTCTCTTATTTCATGACTTAATGTATTACTTATTCACTATACTTTAACTGTAATTTAGACAATTACCAAGCAATAAAAGTTATTCTGTACAGCCAAAGAACATTCTAAATTTTCCTCAAAATTGAGCATTACAAGAACAGGACCCAGTTCATAACATTAGAGCACTTTCGTAGCTTCATTTAGATGACAACTTATACAGGGAAAAGTTCACTTTATATATAATTTGGTTTGACTCCAAAATACTTCTATAAAAGTCACAGCTTTAAGACCTCTTTATATCATAGTAACATCATACATTGTGAAATCGTTTTCTATAATCTTGATATTTTCTTCAGATGGAAGTTTTCCTGTTTTAGCTGCCTTATAAGAGTTTCCAAAGACTTCAATCTCCCTAGAGTTTATTGCTCTTGTAGCTCAAGAAGGGTAATCATTGAATGTAGTTTAGATAGTTTCTGTCAAAGATTTTCCTTACTTATGTGTTGTCTATAGTAAGAATGTTCAATTTGTAAAACTTCTGTCTCATAGTCTACATCCTTATAGAAGGGGTCTTCACTGTCTATCCATGTCTTCCATTTCCACAGTTTCTTTTTGGTTAGGTATGAAAAAATTAATTGTAGCTTTGGAATTTCCTGGGGCTACAAAAATGGCAATAACTGAGTATTTGTGTTTAAGTCTTCAACCATTTGAGTAATTATGCTGAATAAGAATGGATTATCCTGTGTTGACTTGATTTCCATGGAATTATTTGTAACATTTGGATTAGCAAGATGATGATTAGTTATTTCAAACACTTCCTGTGTTTTCAAAAGACTGCTGAATAACTTCTGAATTTGAAGTTGCCAAAGTACTAGGTGTAGAATTTAGATTCTCAAAAGGTGTGTGAAAACCACCTATACCTATATCTTGGTTAACTGATATTTCAAAGGTAGATTTTGGTTTTCTTCTATCCTGTTTAACTAGATTACGAGTTAATATGTCATTGTGCATACTTCCCATTTTTGAAGCTGGTGGCTTCACTAAAGCAAATAAATCAAGTAATCCTGTATGTTCAGGAAGGACATTTGTGTTAATGATATTTTTCTTTGGCTCATTTGATTATTCTGACTTGGCTTTTAGAAACACTTCTTTCTCATCATCTAATTTTTTTCTTCTGACATTTTTGTTTGTAAGGATCATTTTCCTGATTGTCTTTAGGCAAAGAAAACATTGTTGAAATTCCATTTTGCTTCAAATACAGAAAACCCTATCTGATGACAAGAAAGTCTGGAGTAAAACGGTCACTACACAGGAACTGGTATTTACTGGGAACCCATGAATTATGTTTCATATCTTTAACCATTTCTCAAGTCTTTCTTTGTAATGTAGAGGAAAAGGGTAAAAACTCAGCTTCCAGTCTTTATTGTTCCGTCCTTACTGGTTCTTACAGCCAATTGCTGTGCAATAGTGAGGCATCTCTCCAGTGTGGATCTGGAATACTCAGAAAACCTGTTGTTTTTTTATTGCACTGAGTCTATATATCAATTAGAAAAGAACCATTATATTTATATATTTAGTTTTCTAAACTATAACCATAGTACAATGGCTGTCTAGAAAAAAATCCAGCCATTGTCAATATAACAAGAATGCTTTTTCATCTGGATACTTTCTGGACAGCTCTTGTATATAAATTTGAATTTTCTTTATTTGCATCTTCATCAATACACTTCAATAAAGTTTTATAATATATATTTTTAGAAAACTTGATGGGCCTTCCTCTACAGCAATGGCACAGAGTCTGAGCTTGCTAGCTTTAGCCTGTCCAGAGGACCAATAGGGCCAGGGCCACCAAGGGTTTATATTTGAGGGAACTAGATAGTCTCTTAGAGACAAACTTCTCCATTAGAAGAAGAACTCTGGTGCTTATATTTAGTCCAAGTTTATTAGATCAGTTTAGAAGAAGAGGGAAGGGCATTAATTTAAGAATATCACTATTTTTGTCATTCAGATTGTCCCCAGGCTTAGTTAGCCTCTGCAGACTTGAGTCCTGGAGTGACAGATCGATCATAATAGGAGGAGGAAGAAGTGGAGGAAGCGGAGGAGTGGGGAGATAGGGAGAGAAGAGGCAGAGAGAGGGAAAGAAAGAGAGAGAGAGAGAGAGAGAGAGAGAGAGAGAGAGAGAGAGAGAGAGAGAGAGAGAGACTCTAAAGTCTCCAATCTGGAGTATTAGAGAAGGGGGAGTGGAGAAGAAGAGACCATCACTCCTTGGTAATCTGCCCACAGCTTTGGTAGCTTTAATGATGGCTTTGTTGTGGTGGCCTGGTGAAGCACTGATTCCATTTCAATAGCAGGAATCATTACAGTAGCTGAATCAGGACAGAGAAAAACAATGGCAGATGTCATGATGTTGTTAGGAGGAGTACTCATCAAATGTTCCTTGACAATTCCTAGAACGTTGTAGAAGGAATCTGATGGGAACTGGAATCTCTTTAAAAATGGATAGAAGCAAAGCCAAATAAACTCTCCCATTTTTATCATTATAAACAAAATTTTACTCCCAGCCCCCATGGTCAGAGATGATGAAGTAGGTAAATGCTGTGCTTACCTCCTCTTATGATGGGGTGCTTCAGCAAAAACTGCATTTATAAGAAAAAAGATTACATGGCTGTCTATCCTCAGGAAGCAAAGCTTACAAAGTACACAGTCAAAGGCCTCAGGGGAGAAAGGAAGAAAGTGGAAAGTTGCCATCGATTTTAGCTTCTTAGCAGCACATTGCTAAATGACCTTTTTCCCCAGTCCCTCTAAAGACAGAGAACTGTAAGTGCAAGCTTTATGGAGTGGCCAGAGAGAGTGTGGTGTCACCATGGTATCAGGCCACAGGAGGCAAAGCTGACTGAATAGTGGTTCTGCTTAGTTAATAATGTTGCTAGGAAACCCACATCTGCCAAAGTTCTACCCACTCTGCTTTCTGTGCATCATTTACTCACCAGAAATGACATGGCAACATTACCCACAAAGTTGGAAGAATTTCCACCACAAAGCATATCTGGAAAATCCAAAGCAGGAGGCAGCCTATTGTTGGTCCCTACATACTGCCTGTGTTCACCCATTCCTCCAGTGACACCCACCCCTCAGGGTGCATAACAGAACTGCTACCAGACTTACTGTGATCCAGGTTATCCAGTCTATACCACAGAGTAGGAGTCATCCAAATAGTTACAGCAAAAGCCTGGTTTGCAAGCAAGACAAGGGATAGCTATGGATGAAATCTCACTGGAGAACTGGAAGAGGCATGCAGCACTAAGATGGGATTGCTGGGGTGAAACTGACAGCAGGAAACTCAACCTGAGAATAATTTGAGGTCCCCGCAGTACTTAATGAGTGCACAATTTCCGCAAGATGCTACCCTGGTCACTGGGGATCAGAGTTAAATTAGAAACAGCATGGGCTACCAGCAAGTTCACAATATAGTAAAGGAGAGAGATCTATAAATCTCTAACTAGAAATCAATGTGTGCAATGCTGAAACAGGGATGAACCAAATGCTGTGAAGAGACCAAATAGGAAAATCTTCCAATAGCCCAGGCATAGCCACAGGCCCCCTTTACTGCCTATTAGGTACAGGAGACTAGTGGAGTCAGCACCACTTAAGGGACAGGGTCAGGAAAGATTAGACGGAATGGTTGTCTGCTTGTAGCAAAAAGCAAAGGAAGGGAGACACTCACTAGAACTAGGTTTAGAGGGATGAGGAGAATCTCATCATGCTTCAAAGTGAAGTGGACTCATGAAATGCGGAGCAGTGGCTTTTAAGCTAGTGCTGTCCAATTGAATAGAATGTGAGTTACAAATGCAAATGACATATGTATTTTGAAAATTCCCAATAGTCACAATGAAAAAAAAAGTAAAAAATGAGCAGATGAAATTAATAGTATATTTTATTTAATAAAATATACCCCAAATTATAATTTTAACTTTTGATCAATGTAAACAAAATTTGAATATTCTATAACATATGAGATATTTTGTATTATTTTCACATTAAGCCTCTCAATTAGGACCAACCACATTTAAGGTGTCTGGTGGCCACTGTATTGAACATCATAGTTCTAGACAAAGGAGTCATGATTAGAAAATAGAAGGAAAAGAGTCAACTCTGAGTGCAGAAAAGAGTTAGGTGATGATAATAGGTCTCAAAAAAGGAATAATAGCTACCATTTATCAAGTTCTTATTGTGCACCATTGTTTTGCATTATGCCCTTTTATTCATACAGATATTCATTAAATTAAGTACTACCATTGTCTCCATTTTATAACAGAAAATTGATTCTCACAAATGTGAAATAGCCTATTCAAGGTAACAAAGTTGGTAGGAAAGAGGAAAGTTTGAGCTCATGTTTGAGCCTTAAGCAAGTCCTCCCAGCTATTCACTAGTTTGCTCCCCAAATGCTGCTTCGCCTCATAATATGGATTAGTCTCATTAGATCAAGAGTTGCCTGAGTCAAGACTGTGTCTTACTCATCTCTGAACATTCTCGAACAAGTAGCACTTCTAAGGTGACCAGAGCTTGTGAATGAATGAATATTGTTTAATTTCTTTGTTAGTTTGCATATTGACCTAGACTGATCCCTAAATTTATTCAAGGCTGGGTGCTGAATGACGTTTAAACATCTCCCCACAACTTTCACCATCAAAATCCTATCCACCTTGAAAGAAAATAATAAATGCCACCTTTGAGGACATGCAAAAGGATGTGCAAGGCTATTGCATTTGGCCAGGGAGAAAGTCATCATTGACTTTTGAGGACACCACTTCATTAGAAAAATTCAGGAGAGAAATTTGGGAAGCTTGAATCATCTAAATAAAGTGAGGGCACCTGTTAGATGTGAGGGTCAGGGTGAGGCCCAGGTTTGAGGAGAACTGAGAGTAGAGACAGTGTGGAAAAGGACTGCAAGATCCACAGAAATGAAATTTCAGGATGGCAGCACAAAGGGTAGAGGTATGGCCAGGCAGCCTGGTTGATGAATGAAGCCCCCTGCAATGTTTCAGGCCCTTTATCATCAACACCTCACAGCCTGTGATTATTATCAACAGGAAAGTGGGAGTTGAATGATAATTTAAATCAAGAATTGAATGAGGTGACTGAAATAGGGTGTGTAGAGAAGAAATAGAAGAATAGGTGTAGAGCATCGCACCTTTGACTTGCAGGTGGCAATATGAAGATGGAGCAACCAATGAAGCTAGAAGAAAATTCAAAAGAGTATGAAATATTTCTGTGTCATCCAGTAGTAGTAGTAGTAGTAGTAGTAGTAGTAGTAGTAGTAGTAGTAGTAATAAACAGAGAATGGGCCATTAGCTTTAGTAATTTGAAAGCTGTTGTTTAGATTTACCACAGTAGTTTCATTTCTAAAAGTTAAAGTCTCACTGGAGTGGGTTCAAGTGAAAAGGGAAAAGGAGAAACTAGAGAGAGTGAACCTAAACAATTCTTTTGAGGTGTTTACTGTAAAATGGATGTTAACGAAGAGGATAATGAGCATGTTGTTGAAGCCCTGGAAGGTAGCAGCAGAAGGAATAATCTAGAGCAGTGGTTCTCAACCTTCCTAATGCCGTGACCCTTTAATACATTTCCTCATGTTGTGGTGACCCCCATAAAATTATTTTCGTTGCTACTTCATAACTGTAATTTTGCTACTGTTATGAATCGTAATGTAAATATCTGATATGCATTTTCTGATGGTCTTAGGCAATCCTTGTGAAAGGGTCGTTCGACCCCCAAAGGGGTTGCAACCCATAGGGGCTAGAGGCTGATCTAGAGGCTGTTGGAAGGTTTCAGTAGGAGTAGGATATTTTGCTAAACTCATTAATAAGAAAAATTTTACACATTTTAAATGAAGTAACAAAGATGGTGGAATAAAATGTTCAATTGCTACTTGTATCACTATATAGGCTTGAGGCCTGGATAATATATTATTTTAATAAAGATGATGATGACAATGATCAATAACATCCTTGACAAGCAATAACACCCAGAAGATGGGAGATTGCTATATGCCAACTCTATGCTAAGCATTATAAAATTATCTCCTTGATCTTCACAATTGTATGAACTAGACACTGTTTTATTTCCATTTGATAGATGAGAAAATTGAGGCACAGAATGATTAAGTAACTTTCCCAAAGGTATACATTGGTAAAGTTAGGATTTCAACACAAGCATTCTGACTCTATATCACTTGTGAGAATTAGGGGTGGGAGTGCTGGCGCCAATAGATGAAATAATAATTCTTACCTTCAAAGTGAGTTCTCAGCTGGATAAGCAAGTGCACATGGTAGAACTATTGCTTCCTATCTTCTAACTTGCCCAAACTACAGGTTTACAATGGGACTGGCAGATCTCAACAATCTGCTTTCAAGACCAGTTCAGACACTCTCCAGCTTCTCACAGGATGTTAATGCAGTTCACTTCATGTGTTTAGCTATATTTTGTGATTAATCTGTATGTTTCTCTTAGATTTCATAAATTTCAGGGAAGCTACAGCTAAAATCAATACACAAGAAGTTTGTGAGAATAAATGCTAGTATTTTAGTAGGAAAGAGTAACAGTGAAAAAACTATTGCTATTTTTTTTGCTGAGTAATCACTAATGTTGAAATGAGTTGAAATTCCCATCAAAGAGTAGACAAAAAAGAATAGCATATTCTCTCAGAATGACTACTGCTGTCATCAGCATATGGAACAGGAATGGAAGGTGATCCCAGCCATAGCTGGTTGAGTAGATGCCAGTCAGGTATGGCTATTGCAGAGTTACATTTATGGAGGTAGTTTAAGGAAGAAGTTTCATCAGATCTCCTCCTTCAAACAATTCAAACAACTAAAGTTGGAATGAGAAAGAGAGAGCAATAGACACATTAAAATTGGGGGGGGGGTACTCAAGTCCTTGTCTTGGTCTCTATTCCTGACCACCTAAGAGCTACCAAAAAAAAAGGACCATTAGCTCTTCTCAGGAGAATGTCTCAAAGCATTCTGTTTTCATCCTCTCAGAGAAGTTAAAAAGATCACCACTTTGGGCTTCAGAATCATCCTTGGATATGTTGACTACCTTGATGTTTTAGAAGGAATGCTAGGTTATAAGTCTAAATACTTCAAACTCTTAGTGGCAAAGGATTCCTGCACTTTCACTTACTAGCTTTATGACTTTGGGAAAGCACTTAACCCCTCTGATCCTCATTTGAAAAAATAGAGATAATAATAGTACCTACCACCTAGGGGAAATAAGAGGATAAAATGAGACAACATACATGAAGGTGTTTTACATATCAAGAAAAATATAATATGTAAATTATCATATATGATCCTTAATTTTATCTTTTTCTGTGATGGTTGCTTGCTATATAGTATCTGCAGGGGCATATATATGCATATACCAAAAGATCATCATAACTTCTAAGTGAAAGCCTAGTAAAGAACTTAGAACTGGGAACTTCTGTCTCAAACACAAGCACTCTAGATATCTCACACATTGTTAAAACTGTCCAAAGACATCGTGACTTATAAGTAATCTCACAGATGGAGTGACCTCGACAGATCACCTGCTTCCACACATAACCTTCAGGCAGATCCAGGATTATAATTCCCATTTTATTGAGAAGACATTTAGCATAGGGGTTAAGAGGGTAGAAAACTTCACTGTTTTACCGGTAATAGTAATCTGGTACTGTTATTTTTAAATTACCTCATGTAAATTGTAGGATAAAGCAAATAAGTATGTTATTACTAGGAACCAAAATTCTTAGCATAAGAAAAAAGACATACATATACAAAATCAAAGAACTTAAGTAAAAATCTTGAAACTTTACACTTAAATTGGAAATATCAAGTTATACTGACAAATTAAGTTTGGTAATATAAAATAATCCCATGATTTATTATTCTTTTTCTATAAAGAACATATTTCCTAGCTTTGTCCACTAAAAAGTCTAGAAGCACTGACAACCCAGTAGCAATGAGTAGCACCAAGACAATGATTTCTAAGTGACATTTCCAACAAAAGGAACCAGAACTTCCTAGAGAAATGACTGATTCTAAGTTTGAGGAATAAAGTGTACAAAGTGGCCTTGGATACCTTGGGTCACAAAGCAAGTATGCTTTCAAAGATCACTGAAGCCATGTGAAAAAAGATAAAATAACCAACTGCAACTTCCACAAGGCAAAATCTGGGCAATTAAAGCAGCAAGAAGATCTACAATAATCTGTTGTAGCAAAAAATATATTTAAAAATTCACACTTTTCTATGATAGTGAAATAAATTATTGGTTACTATTGGAAGTTTTTAAGATACTGACTTATCATAATTAAAATTCACACATAAAGGATAAAAAAATAAGCATTCATTCTGCTTCTCCTGTATAAACTCTACCTCAAGGTAGCCAAATAGTTGAGGGAAGGTTCTTTATGAAAGAAGGAAAATATACCCAAATCACCATTTTGTAACTCTCAAAGAAATACTGGATCTAGAAAACAGTTACTAATTGATAATAAAACCACGTAGGTAAAGGTGATGAAGAAAACTTTGTAATCGCAAGATCGGACTGACATCATATGAACCTACTGAGGAAAGATTGCATCACTTTTTAGCAATAACAACCAGACATTATGTACCCCCTGATGTGATATATTAGGAAGTACATATCACTGATTATTAAATAAGTCTCAAAAATATGGTTGCACACACACACACACACACACACACACACACACCTTGATTTAATCAAGCACCTACATCCACCTATGATTTTTAAAAAAAAAATGCTGGGAAAGGAGGAACACATTAACTATACCAAAAAGAAACAATTGGTCAAATTCAGAATATGGGATGTTCCACAGTTTCAATAAACTCATTTTAAAATAAGAAATGGTAGAGGTAGAAGGAGAAAGAGGTAGAGGTCATTTTACATTAAGAGAAATGTAGTGATATGATTTCTAAATGTATTGAGTGGATCTAGATTGGATTCCCATTTAAAAAAACCAACTCTCGAAAGAGAAACATAAGACAATCAGAACCATTTCAGTTTGCACTGGATGTTAGATGGTATAAAATTATTGTGAACTTTGTTAGATATAATTACACTTTGATTATATTTTTTAAAGTTTATCTGTTAGAGAAACATATTGAAGTATTTGCAGATGCAACGACATGATGTTTGAGATTTTCTCTGCATACACAAAAATATTTGGAAGGTACAGTGAAAGGAATAGTAGATAAAATAAAAATGGCAACATGTTACTAATTATTGAAGCTGAGTCATGAATACTTAGTTATTCATTATACTCTTTATTTTTTACATATGCTTGAAAAATTCCATAATAAAATCAGAAAGTAAAAATAAAAAGAGCATAAGTTCTTCAGCCAGTGTGTCTGACTGCCACACACTAGACAAGTGAGCATGGACACATTAATTAACCTGTGTCTCCTTTCTATTATATGCAAAATGAGTATTGTAACAGTGCTATAATAAAAGTTTTCTATGAAGGTTAAATGAGTGTATAAATGCAATGTTTGCGATAAGTTCTGGCACACAGTAAGTACTCAGTATGTGTTAGCTATCATCATAATCATCATCACCACCATCACCACCAATGAAAAATAAGTTAATCGCCCAAAGCTATATGCTAAATCTTGAGTTTGCAAACTTTTTCTATAAAAGGCCCGGCAGTAAATATTTTATACTCTATGAGCTATAGAGCTATACAGTCTCTGTTCCAAGTATTCAAATATGTCCTTGTTGCATGAAAGAAGTCATAAGCAATACATGAATAAGTAAGTGTGTCTGTGTTTTAATAATGGTTTATTTACAAAATCAGGCAATAGGACAGTTTTTTTCCTGTGAGTTATTGTCTGATGACACTTGCAGTCTTTAATAAAAAAGAAAGCAAAAGCTAGATCTTCTACCTCTAAGGTTGCATTATCCAATTCTCTTTCAACAAACCCAAGTCATGCCATGAAAGAGTTGTGGAAAAAACGATAGTTTTGAAAAATGTAACTATCTCTTGTAAATTACAGAGCTAGCTTTTGAGTGAACACACATTTGCTTAAAGACAAAAATATTGCAAATATTAAAAAAATAAGAACATGGAAAATATTTCTTAAAACAACTTACTCCACCAAACTAGAAAGAGGATTTTCCTGTTCTGATACACTCAGTCACTGCAGTGTGACAGAAATCCTTGTTAATTTTTTAAAATTATACTACTTTATTCATAGTTGCTCTCCAACTCAACTATTATAAAAGAAATAAATTAGCCACTCCCTGGAGGGGTCTTACTTTTTGTTGACAGAGGGCTCTCAGGTTGAAAGTTGTGTCTCAGAAAGCTCAATGTTTTGAGGAGGGTCCCACAAAGACATGGGATTTCTCTCACTTCATTAGCAGTGCTCCAAACCCCCAAAATATACCACCACGAACTTTACAGGCACCTCTTACTTTTGCAACTTACTGCATGAGGGTGCTCCCATTTTTGAGAATGTTATGAAAGCAAGACAATCTGATGGACTAGTTCTCAAATTTGACTTCTGAAATGTTAAAAGTTAAGAAACATAATTAAACTGCAAATGCATTAACATTTATATAAAATATAAACCAAATGCTTATCCTGATTCACCAAACAAATTACACTTTGAACGTTATAAAAAACCAGCTACTTATCACCGGCACCATTTGAAATTATTGCTAGTACTACAACTCCAAATGCCTAAGATGCCTTAAATACAAACCCTGAACATTTACATACTGATTTCATGAGCAAAGCAAAAGGTATTTGCCGGTAACAGTACAGGACTCAGCAATTTTATTGTCTGAGTAATCCTGGTTCGTTCTGATATGAAAATTCAATTATTTTAGAACGGGCCCTCTCATTAAATTTTGACAAGCAGCACGAGCTTGGTACCAGTTATAGCTCGAAGAGACGGGGGTGCCTGATAGCACCACACTGAATTTTAAAATGTAGTATTTTTGCAGGACAAGATTATCTGACAATTTTGTATTAAAAGAAGAAAAAATTAATCAAATACATTGTAATATTCAACATTGGTATATTTGGTCTTCTTTTTACAGATATTTTACTAAAAAAATTGCTGCAAAAATGTTTATTGCATGCATTCCCCCGATTTCACAATTGAGCAATGTACTAGAAAAATATGTATATGTTAGTAGTGAACAGGAAGTATTTGACTACGCATTTTTACCTACTGCTTTCTTTATCAATTGAAATATATTTGTGGTGTTTAAAAACGTGATTTTCAGAAACAGAAATGACTTTATTTGGACATTGCCTGTTTTTATTAGAATTCTTATTGTCCAAGAAAAAATTTTTGAGCAACTTTTGAGCAAACTTATTGTTTTTTAAGGCAGAGTTTAGAGCTAATCACAACATGGGAATGAATAAACAATTTCATTTATTCCCCATAGAGTTGAAAGAACAAGTCTCTAGTTCTGGGTTTGTTTAGTTTATTTTTGTCGTGTCTTGTTTTGTTTTGTTTTTTTTTCTGTAAAATAAAGGTCTTCTAGGTGCTGTGGTCTCTCTACCAAAGATGGTTTTTCATGCTCCAATATGTCTGTCCACACATGGCCTATCATGAAGAGAGACACACAAACAGTTTTTATGTGTTGCTTTAATGACCAAATATTCAACCTAGGAAAAGGAGCCACAAGGTCAACAGTTCCAAAATCTGAATCAGAGAGAACAATAAATAGTATGGTGAACGGAAGAGAAAAAGAGTATAGAAAGGACATCTAGCTTCCTTCAAGGGCTGACTCTGAAAGCAAGCAAGAAGACCCAAGAGCAGATCTGACTAATGATGGTGATGTTTTGGACAGACACCCCGCCTCCCTCCAACCCACTGACTCTTAACTCTCCATTTCCTTGTTCTTTCTCTCAGTACTTTTAACCTCTACTGAGCCTTAACACTCATCTTTGTGTGGTCAGTTGCTTGTTGACTCTTTCATCTCTATTACACACACACACATGCACGCATGCACACTCACACCAAATGGCATTTAACATGTTTTATTGAATTAATTTTAACTTTGAGAAGTTTTTGAGAACACTAGATTATGCCACAGACTTCCAACTAAGTTTCTGGAACTTGATATTCTCTCTTTAAAGACTAAGCTTGGTAACTCATATAATAGCTGTTTAGAATACAATCATTAAAATGATAATATTATACATTTGTTTTTGAAGGAAGGGGAAGAAAGAATGAAAAAGGAGCAATCAGGCATAGATTTTACAATACAAATTACTTTATGTTTTGTTGCTAAAGAGAAATAGTACCTTAAAGATCAGTTGGCTTTCTGATGTCTGACCTACAATCCTTATTGGAAGTACTAGTTGAATTAGAAAGTAAAGTTCTCTATCCTTAAATACTCCAAAAAATGTTATTCAGTTTTAAAGAACTGTCAAAAGATAGTAACCTAAGAAAGTAGAAGAAAGTAGCCTCAAAGAAGAGAGTTCAACAATATAACCTGGGAGCATTGAGAAAGTAGGGATTTGTAGGCCACCTACGAAAGCAACTTGGATCAGAACCCACATGTTAGGCTGAGATACTAGGCTGAATAAACTTTATTTCCTCTCATATTAGGAATAGAAATAGCCTAGAAATCTTGAGAGAGTGAAGATAGAATTAGACTTCATGTTAACCTGAGCAAACATGGGCTCACTAACTAGGCAGTGGATTGTAAATGTCTCATACTATAAAGTCAAAACGTATACTGTTTAAAAAAGAATAGGGTAGTCTATTATTTTTTGGTTCCAACAACAATGGTCATACTGGTTTGCATAAATATACAAACTAAATTTAAGGGGCCCAAGTGTGGTCAATATACTAGAGAAAATATCACATACAGGAAATACAAAACAGATTGACATATGATTTCATGACTGATCAACTCTATGGAATAAATAAAGAAGTGAGCTTAAGATTTTGAGCTCACCTGTCTTAGCTACTTGTAGGCAGAAGTAAGCTTGAGTCTTCCATCCCAATGCAAGGGAATACATCTTTTAAAAATATTCAATAATAAGACTTCACTGCTAATTACCACACCAATCTGGAATTTGTGATTATTCCAAGATTTGATTGGTTTATCTTGTCCTGGCAAAACATTTCCTCAGAGGAAGTTATGGTTTAATCATTTGAACAGCCTTGTAGAAGGCAGAAGAGATATCTCAAATATGAAAGACAGTCTCATTTGCAGTAATTTAACCATTCCAGAATCACAGACTCTCTGGTTGGAAGTTAATTCAGGACCACCAAGTCCAAGCCACTGCTCATTCAGCAAGCATATCTTCTCTACTATACAGTCATGCATTATATAACGACATTTTCATCAATGACAGACCACATATAAAATGCTGTGCCCATAAGATTATAATGGAGCTGAAAAATTCTATGGCCTAGTGACATCATAGTTGTCATAAGCTCAAAATATAATTCCTCATGTGTTTGTAGTGCTGGTGTAAACAAACCTGAATGACCAGTCATATAAAAGTATAGCACATGCAATTATGTATAGTACATAATACTTGATAATGATAATAAATGACTTTATAACTGGTTTATGTATTTACTATACTATTCTTTCATCATGATTTTAGAGTGTACTCTTTCTCTTTATGAAAAAATGTTTGCTATAAAACAGTATGCCTGATTTTGCCAACAACAGCCTCATACATTTTGGGTTGACCATGTTTCATTTTAATGTTTCATGTTAGCATCGTTTCTTTTATGCTTGATTTAATCTCATGTTGTTTTGTACAGTAACATGCTTGTAGCCTAGGAGCAACAGACTACACTGTATAGCCTGCTTGCTTTTCTATAATGCACCCATTTCATTCTGTCCTTTCTTTTAGCTATTTACAAGTCTCATCTACCAAACTGACCTCCTTAAGGCTGGAGGCTATCTATATTTTTTCATCTCTCCAGTATCAGTATTTAGCCTAATACACAGTAATAATAAATAAATTACTTTTATTCTTGTTAGTAAATAAAAACTAACATTAAAGAAATCATTAAGACTCTAGAAAGAAACCCCTAAACGCACCACCCTGTTTTATTTTCTTCATAGCATTTGTTGTACTCTGAATTTGTCTTGTTTATATGCTTAACTGCTTCTTTTTTATTGTTAAACTTACTGGGGTGACATTGGTTAGCAAAAATTGCATAGGTTCCAGGGGTAAAATTTCTATAGTGTATCATCTATATGTTGCATTATGTGTTCACCACCCAGAGTCAGTCACCTTTCCATCATTATATACTTGACTCACCCTCCCTCCTCTCCCATCCACTCCCCATTTGACCTCAGGTAACCACTAAACTATTAATTGTGTCCATGAGTTTTTGTTTCTTTGTTGTTTTCAGTTTGAAATTTCACATATGAGTGAAGTCATATGGTTCTTGACTTTTCCTGTCTGGCTTATTTTGCTTAGCATGATGATCTCAAGGTCCATTTATTTTGTTGCAAATGGCAGTATTTCATTTTTTTTCTTATAGCTGAGTAATATCCCATTGTGTGTGTGTGTGTGTATGTTATATATATATATCACAGCTTCAAAACCACAATGAGATACCACCTCACACCTGTTAGAATGACTATTATCAATAAGACAAAGAATAGCAAGTGCTGGAGAGGGTGTGGAGAACAAGGAACCATTACACACTTCTGGTGGAAATGCAAATTGGTACAACCACAATGGAAGACAGTGTGGAGGTTCCTCAGAAAATTGGGAATGGAGTTACCATATGACTTGTCAATCGCCCTTCTGGATATCTACCCCGGCAAATTTGAAAACCTTAGTCTGCAAAGACTCAACTGTTTCTTAAGGTCTGCAACCACTTACTAGAAAGTGAGGAGTTTATGCGTTTTGTTCAACATTGTATTTCCAGTGGCTATATCAGTGCCTGGTACATATTGGTGCCCAGTTAATATTTCTGAATGAATGAATGAAGATACTGACTTCTCTCCTAGTTACAGTTTGGGCATATTCAAAACATGATCAGACAATACATATCTCCAAACACCTCAAACTTAAGAAGAATGAAATAAAACTTGTTGTACTATCTAAAAATATTTTCTCACTTTTCCCACTCTTATTAAATAACATTTACCATGCTCAAGCTAAAAACTTAAGAACTAAGTCCTTTCTTTTCTTTCCCTCAACTTCTACACCCAGCTCATTAGCAAATCCTGGTAACTCCACTCTCAAAAATACATAAAAAAGGTAATTTCTTCTCACCTCCTCTACTACTACCATCCCCGCCTGAGCTACTATTTCTTGCATATAGTATTTTAATAGCTTCCTCACCAGTCTCTCTATTTCAATTCTTGTCCCTCTATAATCCATTTTCTTCATGCAAGCATGGTAATCACTGAAAAATATAAATGTGATCATGTCACCCCTCCACTTTAGTCATCCTGCCCAATAATTTCCTATCAAACTTAGTATAGAATCTAGACTCCATGAAGGACACATTCTTCACTGACCTCATTACTTGTCATCTCCCCATTACCCACTACAATCTAGCCACTGGGTCTTTTTTCTGTTCCTTTGTTACACCTTAAATAAAGCCTTTGCTTTAGCTTGTTTCTCTCCTCTGCCTGCAATGCATTTCTTTCTGATCTTTGCATGACTGTTTCCTTTTTATCTGTCAGATTTGACTTTAAGTGTTACTCTCTCAAGGGTGCTTTCCCTGAACACTCGATCTAAAGTTCTCTCCAAATCACCTTCAATTCTATCAACCTATTACAATTCTCTTTGTAGTACTTACCACTTCTGATAGTGTCCGTCTTTATTTATTTATTTATGCATTTATGTGTTTATGTGTTTATTGTCTGTCTCTTCAAAAGGTAGGAGGACAGAACCCACATCTGTTTGTTTCAAAACTTTATCCCTAGGGTCTAGAACCAGTTCCAGATACATAGTGGGAACTCAATTACAATAGTATTAGTTGAATGAGTGAATGGGTGAATGGGTGAATGCACTGAACAGCAATGCAGGCACAGGAATAAAGTGCTCTGGTTGAGGTTCTGGTTGAGGTAAGGAACCTGTTTCAGGAAAGATACATTATCTCTTCCATTTGATTTGCCCACTGACTTTGTCCAGATTTGCAAAATGAGAGCAGACCACTTATGGAAGAAACTCAAATGCATCCATATGTCAGAATAACTAGCTCATTCAAGGCATGTGCAGGGAATGACCTGATAGGCATGGGAAATTGATCAAACTCCATAGTAATATTTCAACATCCACTCCCCATTTGTCTGTTTATTCGAATAGCAAGCATTTATTGGATATCCACTCTGTGCAAGGATCAGTGCAAAACATACATAGTAGGAGCAAAAATATATTTTGGGTCAAAACAGTCTGTTGACAGAATAGTTAATTTTTAAGTCAATTAGAGGAACTCTGAAGAGACAAATCTTAAGGTGAGATGAGAGCCAGAGTGAGCAGAAAAGGCACACATCTCTGCCTCAGCTTCTTCCTGGAAAGTGAGCAGAGCTTGGAGAAGTCAATCTAGGCCTGCTTTGCTGTGTTCACAGCTGGCAGGTAGGGTTTTCAGGGTGAATTGGCAGGAAGTAGATATTGTGGACCACCAGAACTCAGTTTCATCAACTCTAAATGGTTATTAATAATTTCGATAATAAAAATTTTATGGTGAAATAATTTTAAAATTATATCTTAAGATAAAAGACTTAGGAACACTTTCTTAACTTGAACCCTAATGATGCAGTACATAGAGATTTACTAAAAAATATAATAACCCTAGAGGGGAGATAAGGGTGACAAAAGTTTGAGAGTCTGAAGATCTGCTCCAAATATCTAGACTTCAGTCTGAACTAGCAGAAAAAGTTAGAGTCAATGTCAGAGCAAAGCTTACAAACGCATGCAGAAATCCAGGATCAGAAATTAAATCTTGGGCATCTTAAACAAAGGGATATCCCTTGAAATTTGTCAGATACTGATTTAAAATGAATCGAATCCAAAGTAGGACTTGTTCACCCACTAGGAAATATAGCCATGGGATTTGATATCCCAATAAGGCATAAGATAGGCTGACAAGATGTTCCATTTTAAATGCGACAGAAAACAATGGTACTATCCTGTTTCAAATGGTATGTGTCAGCCTACTGACACCTTGAATTTAGTCCAGTGAGATGAGGCTGACCATATGTACTGTTTGAAACAGGACAGTACTGCTGTTTCCTGTCTCATTTAAAACAGAATTTTTGGTCAGCCTAGATTAAGATAAATAGTAACTGCCGCTTGTTAACCATAATAAAGGTAAGAATGGTGAAGAAATAGTATTATTTTGAATAGTAAGGAAGGTTTCTCTCATAAGGAGACATTTGAGTACTGACCTAAATGAAGTATTCTCAGTGAGCCAAATAACGATCTAGGGAAAGAACTATTCAGGCAGAAGAAAAAGCAAGTGCAAAGACCGTAGGGTGCCTGAAGTGGAAGTAACTCACTCAAAGTCATACAATTAGTAAACAATGGAGCCTGCATCTGAACCTAGGAACTCCAGCTCCAGAGCCAACATTTGAAAGCACATTTGAGTTTATATGAAATACACATGCTACCTCAAATATCAGCTTCTTCCATAATAGTTTAAACAAATTTACAATTGTTAAACCTACCACCACCATTTATTGCCAAATTTCCTAACTTTACTTTTTCCTATAGTGTTTATTGCCATATGATATACTATACACTTCCTTATTTATTTTGGTTACTGTCTGTCTCTGCAACCCCACTGCTCCATTAGAATATAACCTCTATGAGGTCATATATTTTTACCTGCTGTATTTATTGTGGTATTAGAAGTGTGTTTGACACAGAACTTAGTAAAAATTTTATTTTGGATGGATGAATGACATGGATTACACATCTCCAAGTGTTTCAGGGCTTTTGGGGAGTTAACCAACTGAATGATTAATATCCAAACCGGGGACCAAATCCTCTGACAAAAAGCCAGTGGATATAACTGACAGAGACTGAATCCTAGGTGTTTGGCCTTGAAAGCAAGAAGTAAATCCCAAAAGCATCTATACAGGTCATCATCAATCTATCAGATACTTACTGCAAGCAGTGGCGTAGAATCATCACCTATAAACCTACCTTGGAAAAAGTGTCGAAATATTCTGTTATACAAACTGAACAGTGCAAGAGGGTTTTCATGGCCTTTTTCCATTAATGTTCAAAAATTGTAAGAGGGCATAAGTAGTCCAATACTGTTAAATTATGACAAACCAAAAAACATTTTTGTCTATGTTATAATATGAAATAAAACCCCCCACAGCAAAGTCAATTGTAACAAATTATTTGGAGGCTCTAAAATACAAAATGTCAGCCCAGCAGAAGGATGCCAAGATATTCTACTGGCATTTAAAAATGAATGAGAAGTAGAAAGTTCTTCACCAAATCCCTTGGAATGAAGAGCATGCTTTCTATAATTAATGAAAAACCAATTAGGTAATATTGAGTTTATATAACGTACACAGATACTTATAGATGATGTAGTCTAACCCTCAAATTTAGAGACAAGGGCACTTAGTCTCAGGAAAGTAAAACCAACATGTGGGCTGCCTCATGGAGAGAAAATGGCAGAATGAAGTCTAGAACCCAGGTGTCTTGATGCTCTCTACACAGCTCTATCCACTCTACTACAAAGTCTTCTCAATCTAAGCACATGATACCATGTAAAAAGATTTAATTTTTGAATTTTTTTCCATTGAGTTCCAAAGATCTCCATTTCTAAAGTGAAATCCTCCTCAAAGAAATCTCAAACCATTATATTTTATTCTGCACCTGTTTTTCTTAACTCCTGAGAAGGTGAATTTTAATTCTCTCCAGGGGCCAGGTCATACTGATAGGATGCTGGTGCTTGTAAAGTACTTTCTCCAGGAAGGAGGAAAAGGAGGAGGAGAAGGAAGAGGAGGAGGGGAAAGAAAAAAGAAGAAAATGAAAGAAAAAGAAAGAGTAAGAAAGAAGAAGGAGAAGAAGGCAGAATGTGCTAGAAATGAATCAGAATCCAGAACCTGCACTTGGATGCAAGATCCAGAACTGGCTTCCCTTCTTTCACACATTTGCGCTTCTTCCGAAACCAAATACTCACCAACCTGACACTTTCTTATAAATGCATTTATAAGTTGAAAAGTTTAATTCTTTCGTCTGTTCAGGTGTTTCCATCAGTGCAGTGTTTAGAGAGCAGGGGATGGGTCTACATAATCCTTGCTTCAGATACCCTCATATAGCACCATGAGTAACTGGCACTTAAGAACTGCCTCTGGTTAAGGGCAACAACTTCTTTTGCTTTTTATGAAACCACTCTTTTTTCAAGAGATGCTGAGCACAGAAGAGCCAGGGAGTGTAGGGATATAGAGAGGAATGCCCTGAATTATGCCAACAGGGAAGGAATCTTGTTAGTTTCCAATTGTTCTCTACTCAGTTCCGTCAACTTTGGGAAGTTTTAAGCACCTTGCCAATGGTTGGTGAGTGTAAACTAGTTTAGTACTAGTATCAAGCACACAAGCACATTTCTTCATCTTGAAATTTATTAATTTATTTATTCGATAATTCATTCATTTGCCCAAAATATATAGAGCCCGTCCTCCAAACCAGGCCTTGTGCAGCCACTGTGGAGGATACAGAGCTTATGGTACTGGTAGTGACCATAGCAGCCTGCTACACAAAGGTGACAATTTAAAAAGTGACCAGAACCTTGATAAAGGCACAAGCAATTCATTTCAGGTATTCAAGAAAAAGAATAGATTATTTCTAACTTGCAGAATCCAATTACGTTTGGGTTTTGAACTAGTTTGAAAAATAGGTAACATCAGGACATGAAAAGATGGGGGTGGAAAGTAGGTGAGGTAAGATATTGCAAGTGGAAGAAACAGCATGGAAGCAAGACCATGTAAATCAAAGAACCATCAATTAGATGAATGATAATGTTTGAACATGATCTATGTTTAGAGTCACAAAAAATGCGAAGGACACATTATCATCTGCAACATATGTGGCCTGCCATCCTCTAACCAGATGAATTTATTTTAGGCCTCATATTTAGGAAGCCCCTCTCCAGGCAAGAACTATGGAATGAGACATCATTAAGGGGAAGTAACTGCGTGGGCATACCTTCTCTTTATTCCCATCCTTTAGGACAACAACAAATTAAACAGTTAAGTTGACATATGTGATCAAAAAGTCAGTTTTCCCTCAAGGTGCCAGAGGAACATCTCTACTACTAAAAGCCTACATCCATTACTCTCATTCCCTTATACTTCTAACGCTCCTGTCTCTGCTTCTGTGGTATTTGACTCCCTGCTAGTCAACTGAATGAATTAAGGTAGAAATCAAAGCCATCTGCTTTCCATTCAGCTCAGAAAATCATCCAATTTTTCAGTGATGCCTAAAACTCTTAAATCTTCTAGTCATTCTTCAGTAAATATTTGTGCAAAAGACTTTGGACAAATCCCTGTCATGTTTTCTACATTTAACGTAGGTAAGTGATGGGAGTTTGAGTTTTAACTGTGTATGCTTTCCGTAGTATAAAACACTTTGGAAAAAAAAAAGATGGAACAAAAGACATAGAACTGATTAGTGATTTTAATTGGCCTATGCATAGAATTTAAACACCATCAGTCTAGCTCTACCACACAAAACACTGAGCAAAAAAAGAGCTGTTTTCACCCACTTGAGGCCTTTGAGTTGAAACAAGAATGAGCATTTGGCATGGGTTTAAGCCCTTGCTGATTCATGCTATTAGGCATTTTTTCCCCCTTTGGAATAAAAATGTCAATTAATTCTTTTGCCAGAGTACTGCAATAGAGCATTTTAAATCACTTTTCCAGATCTCTTTGTGCAACCTTTCACACAGAGATTTGTTATGTGGGGCAATCTACATACAGGAAGAAAGCTGTGGCCACGGGGAGGCAACTTTCAGATTGAACAGAATCCAATAAAGATCTCACCTGAGTAAGGGGGAAGAAAAGGCATAAAAAAATGGATACATTGGTAGGGATAATGGGCAACTGAGCTGTATTAGTGTTGCTGCCTTGGCTATGTACATAAGCAAGAATATCACATTTCAATTGGTGACTTGCTACTTCATCCCTTGTTTATGAATGAGCACGCCATTGCAGCACACAGCTTATAATTCCTACCTCGCCTAAAGCAATATATATAAAGAGTTCAGGTTTATAAAGGGTTTAGATTGACTTAGAGGTCATGTAAGTGTAGAGATTAGAAGCACAGGTGCTGGAGGTTGACTGTCTGGATTCAAATTCAGTCAGTGCTACTTATTAGCTGTGTGCCTTTGGTAAAGTTTCTTAACTTCTCTGTGTCCCTGATTGCTCTTCCATAAAATGGGGCTAAAAAGTATCCACCTTAAATGGTTATGAATAAGATATCACCTCACCTGTTAGAATGGCTATCATCAAGACAAATAATAAGTATTGGAGAGGCTGTGGAGAAAAAGGAATCCTCATGCACTGCTGGTGGGAATGTAAACTGGTACAGCTACTATGGAAAACAGCATGAAGCTTCCTCAAAAAATTAAGAATAGCGTTGCCATATGACCCAGTAATCCCTCTTTTGGGTATCAACTCCCAAAATCAGAAAACTGTGGCATTGGTGGTATAGTGGCGAGCATAGCTGCCTTCTAAAATCTGAAAACTCTTGTCCGCAAAGATATATGTACACTCATGTTCATTACAGCATTGTTTATGGTAGTCAAAGCATCTGTCCTTTGACAGATGATTGGATAAACAAGATGTGGTACATATAAACACAAGAAAAGATGAAATACTGCCATTTGTGGCAACATGAGTGGATTTTGAGATTATCATGTTAAGCAAGTAAGACAGACAAAAGCATCGAGAAGCACATGGGTTTACTCCTATGTGGGATATAAAACTGAACGCAACACAGGTACAAGACAAATAAACAAAGAAGTAAAAACTTATAGATACAAACAACATTTTAGTAGTCACCAGAGGGTAAGGGGGGAGCAGGGTGGTAGAGGTGGGAGGGTCAAAAATAAATAAATAAATGGCTATAATACAAATTAAAGAGGTTAACACAAAGTGTTTAAAGCAGTGCCATAAATGGTTTATGAAAACACAATTTTCAAAATTAGAAGTCAAAAACAAGAAACTATATTTGCCTTCTCAAGTATAGTCCTCAATAGAAAGTCATTTATCTGACACTCTTAGCAATCTAAAAAGCACACTTAAATCAGAAAGGAGAAAAGTCTCTGAAGAGCCTGAAAAGAGGTTGCAAAGTTCACACTCCATGTGTCTGCCCTTGGTTCAACGATGGGCTCTTCTAGCCTTCACTTAAAGCCTGCACGATCTTTTATTTGTAACACTTTTTTTTTGAGCTATAATTCACATACTATACAATTCACACTTTTGAACAGCACAATTAAGTAGGTTTTGGTATATTCACAGAGTTGTGCAATCATTATTCTTATCTAATTCTAGAACATTTTCATCATCCTAAATGAAACCCTGTGCCCCTTTAAGCAGTCACTCTCCATTTCCTCTTCCCTCTAGCTTCTGGCAACTCCTAATATGTATTTTACATCCACAGACTTCACTATTTTGGATAGTTCATATAAATGTTTATATAAGTTATATAAGACAATTAAATATGATGTGGTCTTTTGTGTCTGGCTTCTTTTATTTAGCATAATGTTTTCAAAGTTCATTTTCGTTGAAGCATGTATCAGTACTTAATGTCTTTCATGGTTGAATAGTATTCTATCATATAGATATACTGTATTTTGTATATCCACTCTTTATTGATAGTCATTTACATTGATTTAACTTTTTGACTATTACGAATGATACGGCTATGCACCATTTTACATTTCTATTAACAACGTATGTTTCAATTTCTGCACACCCTTGTCACCACTTGCTATTGTCTGTCTTTTTTCATATTTGCTATCCTAGTGGCTTATAGTTTTGATCTGCTTGTCTTTGATGGGCATTTTTCATCTGCTTATCAGTTACTTGTATATTTTTAGAGAAATGTATATTCATATTATTTGCTCATTTTCAAAATTAGGCTGCATATTCTTTTGACATAATTCAGAAACAAGCTGGGATAACTGGTTTGATTGCCCTAACAATTAGAATTAACACATTATGGAGAAGGTGTCAGTGGAGGGAATGGCTACCAGCATGGAAATATGCTGTAGGATGTAAGGGAAGAGGCAGAAGAAAGAGAAGAGACATAGGAACTAAAAACTCCTAGCATTTTTTTGTGGGAGAAGCAAATAGCCTAAAAACCTTTAATAGCCCTGTGGCCACATTGTTTAATAGCACAGGATTGTGATTTGAGGGGAAAGTCAGGAAAGAAAGGAAGGTGGAACTGCCTAAATTAGTACTGGTGCAATAATACCTCAGGGAGCCCCATCTTCCCTCATTTTCACGTTCATAGTTGTAGGGATCCATCACCATTTGTATTACTATAAATATTTGCATGTTAAGCACCTACTGTACGCCAGTTCTTGTGCTGAGAATTTTACACATATTATCTCATTTGATCCTCACTATATTCCTATGACATTAGTTCCAGTAATATCCTCAATTAACATTATCTCTAAAGGAAATTTAGGCTCAGAAAGGTTAAGTAACTTGCCAAATATCACACAGCCAATAAATGGCAGAGCCGAGAATTAAATCTACATCTGTCTGATCCTAAAGGTAGTCAACTGTCCTTAAGGCTGTACTCTGATAATAGTAGCTAACCATTATTGAGTCATTATTATCTGCCAAGTGTTCTGTTCAGTTCTCATTACCTCATTTAATTACCATAACAAACCTATGAGATGAAGTACATATGCATGCACTGGGTAGATGAAAAAAGTGGATACAAATGGCATGAGAGTAAAGTAAGTGAATCACAGGGGAGGAATGCTAAGTCTTCACAAAGGTGAAGCAATTCAGTTTTTGTGCATCTATTACATCTATTTAGTTGCCACAGAGCCAAGGAAAGTATAATAAATGGACAAATACTAATGTGTATTGTTTAAACTACAGGAGCAGGACTATTTCTTGAGTATCTAATATACCACGGCAGTCTGGAAAAATCCATATTTTTTGGATTTTTCATATTATATGGCTAGATACTTTCTGAACAGTCTTCATATATGAGGCACTTTCTAAACATTATATTATTTAATCACCACAACAACCTTAACAAATTGAAATGACTGTGACCAATTTGTATATGTGGGACCAGAGCCTCAAAAGTCACACAACCTGCTTAAGGCCACACACAGCTTCTTAAGTGTCTGAATCAAGTCTGTGTGACTTCAAAGCCTGTGCTCTTAAACGCTGCACTCAGGATTGCAAACTAGTCCATTCACTGAAAAATAGGTACACATTATAAAGGCAAAAGAAAGGTAATGTCTGAACTAAAAGGACTTACATAATCCTCAAGGTAAATGCCATGATCTGCAAGGACAGTTGCTTTTGTCCAGCTCAGTGTGGCTCCCTGAAATGGCAGTGTCCTATCCACAAGGACAGAATGACAACTAAAAGGAACACTATAGACAAGACTGTTGACAAACTTGACCCCAGAATGATCCTAGACATCCAAAGACACTCTTCCTGTCTCTCCCTTGAAGTTACTCACTACAGGTCTTCCTACTCTTACATAAAACCCTCCTTCAGCCTTCAGAGTTGGCATACTTTGTCTTCCCAGGTATAATTCTGATGCCTCTTAACTTTTATCATCCCTTCTTTTTCCTTTGTGCAACCTCAGCCGCTGTAAGGGGTAGTTGTCAAACATTGTTTTAGCAGATATGAAGAACATTTATTTTGTTTCCAAGTGAAATCTTATGTGTAACTATAATATACAAAACAAATATAAACCAAGCTCATTGATTGGTAGAGTGGGAGTGGTTCAATGAAAACAGTTAAAAACCAGCCACAAGTCTACAAAAGTCCCTGAGATTCTCCAACTTGGAAATGTACAACTTTGTTACCATATATGAACAATGTCAAGTGTGAGGTTTCATTTCCCAGTAAGGTCAATGATCTCTCTAAGGAGAAGCGCAATTCCCCTCAAAATGAATCTTTTCTTTTTTTTTTTTTCCATAAACTATCATTGTGATGAAAGTGATTTCCACGCTTTACTTAAAGAATAAGTCTCATTGATTTGAAGATTAATTTGCATTAATATGCATATACAGAAAAAGTCAGTCATGAGCTCCTAGTTCATTTAAAGTTATTGTTTAATTATTTGCTTGTTTTAATAATTCACCTCTATTCATTGACAACATTCCTGACAGTCTTTGACTCATCTCATTCCCAGCTCATATTCTTCTTTATTCTCCCAGGAATGCATATATTTTATATGTAAAATATATATATTTAATTTATATATTAATTATTATATTTGATTGACTCTAAGACACCATGGATTATAAAATGTCCCACTATTTAATACAACACTAGGAAACACTGATTAATGATGATAGAATACTTTGTTTTCAATTAGTACTTTGTTGTCAATTAGAAACTTTATTTTAAATTTATTGTAAGATTATTTTAGACTTAATTATACAGTGTCCAGTTGAAGTAGCATCTGGACTTGAATTATGATTTTATTACAAAATCATAACCATATATGCTTATGATTTTATAATAAAAGTTTTTATATAGATGACCAGCTCATAAAATAGGGTGTTAATTGTTCTTCACCCTGTATGTAGATGCAGATGTTTTTCTCCAGTGCATGCATAAAAAGGAAAAGGTAAATGAAATAAGTTGTTGGTTGTGTTTTCAAAATTGTATTTATTCAGAATTTAACTTTTCAGAGTCACATTTTGACTCAAGCACTGACAATTCTGTTTTTCCTCAAAATACTTTCATCTGTGCTAAAATACTCTAGGAGTGTCTCCGGGATTTTATTCCATGCTGCAGATACCCATTACTCAAGCTTTGTTGAGTATATTCAAGAAATGCAAATTATAACACAACTGTCACATACTGATAGCAAGAAGCATTTTAGACACTAAAGATATCAAAGATATCAAAATAAGAAAAAATTTAAAAGTGATAAAATGTGATATATATTTTTTCATAGTACATACTGTTCTGCAACTTTTTTCTCTCTTAATATATATGTTACATGCAATTCATATTCATACATATATACCTACCTCATTTTTGTGTGAATGTATCATAATTTGTTTTACTAGAAACTAATTCATTTTCTCTATAATTTTAAACTTTCCAGGTCTTAAAAGTCACCTATATTCAACCTCTTAATTGTCATCTATATTCATATCCCCTGATATCTCATGAGGTCTTGTGAGCATACTCAAAATTTTTTTTTAACTGACTAAATTTAAGCAAGCATGCAAATTCCATTTACTGTTTTCCAAGAGCATTTAATTGATTTTGGCTTGTCCCACACAATCTATTTGTGGTTTGGTGTGCTATATTGCACATACACAGAAAGCATCTGAGCTTTCCAATTTTTAGGGTAGCACAATCATAGACCTCAAAGCAGAGAACTATTAAATCATTGCTATCAAGCCCACTATACAATGTGCAGGTCACAGTGCAAACCCAAAATGCAGTAGTTAATCTACTTTGCCCATGGGTGGCAGCCCCAACTCAAAACATGTGGATAACGTAAGGGATCTCAACCTCTGTGATAGGACACATGTGCAGAAGAATACCCTCTGCCTGCAGACTGCTTAGGTGTTGTGCTGGCACAGGGCAGAACAACTTTCACCATACCTAGCCCCCAAGATGCTCCACAGCATGTGCCCCTACCTTGAGTCTCCTTGCACCCAGGCCCAGGCCCATGACCCACCTAGAATGAAGGGCAATGGCATAACTTGGGCCTCCTCCTGCTGATACAACTCTTTGGCTACCTTAGGCAGTGGGCAGCAGTGATCTCTGGGCCATGGGAAAGGTGGGGTACAATGAGGAGGTTTAGAGGGACCTGGGCACCGAGTATTGGGGAACAGATCATCAAGAACCTATCACAAGGATGTGGTGGGAGGCAGGAAGTGGCATCACCAGAAGTTCCAACGCCCTGGCACATGCTCCATTGCCCCCTTGAACTTTACTTAAAAAACACATATCTAAAAATGAAATGAAGAATTCCAAGGCAGTGACCGAAGAGCATTCAATCCCAATGACAGGGCCCTTTTCCTGTGCAACTAGTCCATCACCCATCCATGAAACAGTCCTGACTACTGTAAAAACAAAACCAAAAAATCCACACACCTCTTACCTAAACTACAATGGTGAAGGTCAAATTAATCAACCTGCTACTACAACATACTTAGAAGCTAACCAGTTTGTACTGAGAAGGATTTAACATCACGCTCCACATGCAGCTTGAGCTTTAGGGTGCCTCACTTCCATGGGACAGAAATAAGGTACAATCAGAAAACACTGGAATGTAATCTCTTCTGGTAAATTGCCTAAAAGAACTCAGACAAAAAGTCTCATTTTAAATAAACATTCATTTCCATATTTGAACACTGGTATAGAGTAAAAAAGATGAAAGAGAGATTTTAATTGCAATGTGCGAACTTCATTGGCTAATAATTCATGGGGGAAAAAAACAGCTAAAATTTTAAAAAATGGTGTATTCACCAGACTTCCCCTTTCAAAAGTGGTTTTACTCCTCTCGGAATTTAAGGTGTTTAGTGGGGTAGACACTTTGAAATTATGTGAATATCCCATTCTTCACCATACTTTTAATACACTCATTATTTTAATGATAAAATTGTTCCCAATTAAGCAAATAGAAGCCCCATGAAGTTGACTTCTGCGTCTTTTAACATGATCCAGTTTCTTTTCTATTTTTTATTTATTTTTTTAATTCATTTTTATTGTTAGACTTATTGGGGTGACATCTGTTAGCAAGGATTACATAGGTTTCAGGCATACAATTCTACAGTGCATTGTCAACTTGATGTATAATCAGTTCACCACCTAATGTGACTTCTCTTTCCATCACCTTATATTTAGCTTCCCCCTCCTCTCCCACCCCCTCCCCTTTCTCCCCTCCCTAACCCTAGTTTAAATGCATTTTATTTTTAGTTAACCGACATGACATGGTTTTTCCTAAAAACAATTCCTTTGCTCCAGATAAATCAAGGTCAAAATAAATGAAACACTCAAGATAACATCAATCACATTTGTCATAGTCCCGATGTTTGAATGAAAAGCAGCAGCCAGTTATAATGACTGGTGATAGATCCAAATTATCAAATTTGTTAACAGTTCTCTGTTTCTAAACCATTCTTTAAAAAATCGTATATGGGGTCTCACCACACTCAGCGTACTCCAGCAGAGCAACCATGCCATATGGATTCATGCTTTCAACAATAAACAACTTGTACTTTTTGTTTGTCTATTTTAAAATAATTTTTATTTTTCAAATACCATTAATATAAAATATTATGTAAGTTCCAGGTAAGCAAAATAATGATTAGAAATTTATACAACTTAAGAAGTGATGACATTAATAACTTTAGTACTCATCTGACACCATACATAGTTATTACAATATTATTGACTATAATTCCTATGCTATACTTT